>OMNV01012389.1:20989-92942 GCA_900303265.1 Brotula barbata
GGCAATCTTTGAATTTCACTTTAATTAGATACTGGGTACTGGACCACCTTTACCCCACACACATGCACAAATGCTGTGTTTTTTGTGAAATTTACAACTATATGTCATCTGCATAATGTGTGTCACACATCTATCTATCTATCTATCTATCTATCTATCTATCTATCTATCTATCTATCTATCTATCTATCTATCTATCTTTGTGTCTAATAAGTGGTTGCAGTTCTGTCCATCACTGTAAAGCATCCAATTGAAAGGACAATTTGTGTGTGTGTGTGTGTGTGTGTGTGTGTGTGTGTGTGTGTCTCATTAAAACTACTCTAAATTTTGAAAAAAATGTTGCTTCAGGAGTTGAACAAGAAGAGAACACAGAAGGAGATGGAACATGCCCTGATGATTCGGCACGATGAGTCCACCCAGGACCTGGAACGCAGACAGCTGCAGATGCTCCAGAAGCTGCCAGTGGAACTCATGCGGCTGCAGCACCAGACAGAGCTGGAAAACCAGGAGGAGTACAACGGCCGGCGGCAACGAGAACTACACAGGAAACACACACTCAAGCAACGGCAGCAGCCCCGAAATCTCAAGGTACTCGGAACGTTTACATTATCTTTGAATGTCTAAGATTCAAAAGAATCTCTTCTAATCTAACATCCAATATTTACATGCAACATATTGGATAATCTGTTTTCTGAATGGCCAATATGCAATATATTACCACCAGGATCCTTCTTCAACAACAGTTCAGGGCTTTCCCTTTCTGAAAAATATTTAATTTTCTTATCCGTATCCATTGAATAAAATCTCTTTATTTTGAACTGTAGCATATTGAAGTGAAAACTCACTTACGTGCACTGCAAAAGATTTATTTTAGTAGTCATGAAAAATTGTATTACTTGAAATTGTAATCTGAGAGGCTGCTGAATGTATAATGCAAACAGTTTGGCTTTCATTTACTTATTAATATGAACAGAATTTTATATTTTTGTCCAGAGCAGCATTCAAAGTTTAGATAGCATTTGCAAAACAATTACCCCCCCGCTGTAAAAATTCAAATAATTTTTGTTTGTTTTCGTGTGTCTGTCTGTGTGACTAACATCGACCTCTTCCTAGCACTTTATTTCTTTTTCCACATAATCAGGATACGATTGTAACATTCATGACCTGAACTATTTCTCTTCCGACCCTCCCAAGGCTCTGCAGATGCAGATTAAGAAACAATTCCAGGATACCTGCAAAGTGCAGAACAAGCAGTACAAAGCTCTTAGGAACCATCAGCTGGAGGTCTCACCCAAAGGCGATCACAAGACCATCCTGAAGAGCTTAAAGGAGGAGCAGACGCGCAAGCTGGCCGTCCTGGCAGAGCAGTATGAGCAGAGCATCAACGAGATGATAGCTTCACAAGCGGTACCCCAATCCCAAAGCACTTTGTCACGATCCCTAAACGTGAACCTCATTCACCTTGTAACTTTTAAACTCTATTATGGTTAGATTATTTGGAAAGAAATATGTAATTGAATAATCAATTTTATGAAAAGCAAGTCAAAATAAGTGCTACCTGAGTGGAAAGTTCTCATGATGGAGCTTGAGGATGTTGTTTGCCAAAGGAGGCTCACTTTGAGCTTGTTTGTTATTGTGTCTGTCTTTCCTGGTCTGTAGATGCGTTTAGATGCCGAGCAGGAAATAGAATGCCAGGCTCTGAAGCAGCAGCTGAAGCAAGAGATGGAGCTCCTGGACGCCTACCAGAGAAAAACCCAGTCACAGATGGAGACCCAACATGAACGAGAGCAGCAGAAACTTGAGCAGAGGGTCTCCATACGCAGGGCCCACCTTGAACAGAAGGTAGGGTTAAGCCTGATGCCACGCTTAAATACATCAAGTCAATGCCATAATGTATCAAATGCCTTAAGAAGGTAGGGAGCTAAGCTGACTTTATGCCACCTACATTTGGGAAGCAGCTCCTCAAGTCTAAACTTCACTGGCCCTAAAGGCCAAAGTGTGCATTACACCTCACCGCCCCACCATGTGGTCTTGTGTGTTCCTACCAGAGTAATGTGTAAAGAAGGAAGCCCTGTCAACAAAAATATGCAAAAATTCAGCTTTTATCCCAGGTAGCATTCGGAAAGTGTTCCTGTCCTACCCTGGAAAATTTGGATATTCATGGAAAGAGCTGTAAGATTCATTCTAGGTTGAATTCATCAGGATATATGCCCATCAATGATAGTTTAACAGTAAAATCTCCATCAGTTGTTTGTTCGTGCGCTGTCTTGGATACATAAAGACAGGGGTGCCTGGTTCTATGTCCTAATGTGCATAATGAAGCAATAATGACCAATTTCATCTCTCTAAACGACATTGCTGTTGCGATTTTAAACACGCGGGGTCATTTTGATCTCAAATATCAATAGTGACATTTCAGCATGGCAGGCTGGTGAGGACAGTGAATATTAAAGATAGAATGGGAGAAATGCTGCTGTAGTTTTGGTGGCAGTGTTTGCTGTTTGTTGAATTATTAGGCAGAAGCAGTTCAGAGAGTTACGCAGGAGTTATTACGGAGCGCTTGTAATGAAAAAGCACTTAAGTCCCAACTCTGACTCTCAGAAATATGCAGGAGAAACTCTGCCCCGCCCCCTATGTGTAACTCACCTGAGAGGTGCTTAAGGCCTCTGGTGTGCCAAAAACAGGGGAGCACAACTTTAGTGCTACATCCGATTTACATGAATGTATTCCAAATCTAAATTTGGAGAACCAAAATGGTCCCTTTAATGATATTGTGTCCATCTGACGTCATGGCAACGTATCTATTCAATAGATTAGGAGTTGTTGTGACATTTTGGGAAGCTCATCTTGGACGGCGGTCCAGCCTCTGGGGAGCATCAATGCGATTGATGGTTGTTATTTGTTTAGTAAAAGAAGGAAATCTGAACCTGATGTTGGTGCATTTCAGGACAATAATTAGACGATTAAATTCAGTGACAAACGTTATAAATGTCATGATTCTTCCTGAACACAGATGGAAGAGGAACTGGCCTCCGTTCAGAAGGAACGCACTGAAAAGGTCAAGCAATTGTTGGAACGTCAGGACAGAGAAATGAACAGTTTTGACACAGAAAGTAGAAGCCTTGGCTTTGGAAGCTTGGGATCTCTGGACTTCCCCAAAGAGGACAACAGATGAAAGTGGATTATCTTTAGAGGACAACATATCCCTGCCCGTTCACGTCCACTTGACCGTTGTCACGTCCGTGGTGACAAAGCTGGATACCTTTCTCTATTGCTTTCTTCTCTCGTAGATCTTGCATCTTTGAACCAAGGTGTTATGTGCAATGAGAACTTTTTTTTTTTGTGAAACTTGAAGGGGGAAAGTAAAACAAAAATATTCTACAACATGTCAATAAAAATCAAACCTAGTCAGTGTAACTCAAAGCATATGTGTTGAAAATAACAGACTCTTTCCTCCATGCCATTTCCTCCTTTTGGTATGAATTGAATAAATCAGGAAATTTTAGTAAAAATGGGCACTTTGATATATTTAAGTATAAACCCATCATGTTCATATGATGCTTAACGTGTTTGTTACATGGAGGGACATTGTGGAATGTGAGCTGCGGACTCCGCCGTGGTGTCAAGCTGCTTTTTATTTCGTTTGATTTTGTTTCAGAATATGAATATTACTGTTTGGGGTCACTGGATGAAGTCAGTTTTGTTCATTTTTGAAACTTTTTTGGGTCATTCTTCCATATTGTGCTTATGCATACAGTATGCTGTGGTCCTTTACGTTCATAGGCAACCGTTCTTACCTTTTCATTATTTGGTATGTAGGATCAATTGGCATTAGCTTGATCAACCTGTTTATCATATCAATTCAAGATCCCACTTGGTAAAACTGCTTATTATTGCATGCACTTTAAGGACAAATTCAGGTTGTGAAGTGAAGCATGAATCTGTCAGAGATTTTAGCTGTTTGTAAATAAAAAAATGGTCATAGCATTTTTGTTTTCAGCCTATGGATACTGGACATATGCGCCATATTTTATATGATATTTTCACAAATGCCTTTATTTAAGTTGTGCCTGAAGCTGATTTCAGTTGTGTGTTTTTTATACGTCTCTTTAATTTTCGCAGGCCGGCACCATCCTTTCATTTTTTTATTTATTTATTTGATTTCATCTAAACTTGTGAATCATTTAACGTTCACTAATCTTGTAAAGGAAAATGGTGAGAATTGTGCTGTATAACTTTTGATATGAATATTTGTACATGAGAATATAGCTAGAACATACAGAGACACTGGTCTATTACAGATAACAGAGCTTAATGGTAAAGATTTTGCTTCGTTTTTGTTTTATAATATAGAGATATGATCATACAATAGCTCAATATATTGCTAAGTCAAATCACTGGACTTTCAGATTGTATAAATGCTGGAAAAAGGAACCACAAACTTCTTGAAGACAACACTCTTTTATGGATCAGCAGTTATACAAAAATGAACATAACATGTGGGTCTGGATTGCATTTTAATAATTAATGTCCAATCAGATTTACATATAATTTGCCATGTTCATTATGGTCATTGAACAGGTTGCACAATGTTTCCATTATACTGAATGGAAAGATAATTGTTTGGTGCTTAATTTCTAATACCACCTCTAGCCTTGTAGTTTTGTGTCACGGAGAGATGATTGATTTTTACAAAATGTACAAGTGAAGCATTTTGAAACCCCTATGAGTCAAAACACTCATGACATATTTAGGGTACCCCATGCGGTGAAAAGTAAAAGTGAAGTATATGTATGAAAAAATAAATACTATTTTATCACGGGTCACTTTGAAACATTGCTTAATGTGGGTGTCTTGAATGCAACCCTTTACCTGTTGTTTTATGAAATTTCTGAGTCTGAACGTGTATCAATGATCAGTTATGCCTCTCATGACTGAAATGTGGAAAACCTGAAGTCCCCTGAATTCACAAATTTATCCAGAATGCAGGGTCTTAATGAAATCTTTACTAATTTCTTATGGCAATAGAAATAAAAGGTAAAATCTAATTTTACAACATACATATCTGGGGGGGCAGATATAGAAACCAAAATTGTGAAATCTTTATGTTTGTTCACTCTCTTTACCACAGTGTGTTCTGAAGCTGAATGGCTCTTCCAGATTTTTCAGCCATTTACATTTTCACAAAACTTTCTGAAATTTGATGAAAACATTTCGTATGCAGTAAGGCCTTTTGTCTGGTCTCACCTAAGTCAAGATTTGTGGACAAATGGTTCCATAAAAGTGCTACTGGGATGCTTCGGTGTCTTTAAGAGGGTTTGCCTGAGAGCTTCAGAACAGTTCCGAATCTATTTGTGTGACTTTAAAGTTACTAGAAAGTTGTATTTAGTTAGAAAAAAACGGGGGCTTTCCTAAACAACTTTATTCACCATTTCCTGTGCAGTTCAAAGACTAAATAAAAGAGATTCTGTTGAAAAACATCAACATCCTGACTGTATCGTTGTTTGGAGGTGGATTTTCGATTTGATATGGTTTCATATATGCTCTGTGTTACAAGTTACTAACGGTTGCACGTACATGCAGTTTAAAGATAACTTGAAAACCAGAACCCTGACTGGAAACGATATTTTTCAGCCCAGTAGGTGTGAGGGAAGTCACGTCCGTTTGGCGTTCCTTCTGCTTTTCTGCAAATCGGCTTAGTTTGGCTGTTGATCAGGGGCTTTTCCCTATGCCTTTATTCTACAGAGCAGTATATGCTGGCATGAATTCAAATGGAACTTCCTTTAAATGTTTACATCTGCAGGTCCATTTGCAGCAGCTCACCACAAGTCTTGTACTGTGATCCTTCGGGGTAACTGGAAAGCCCCGAGGATGGTAGAGGAGTGGTTGAGTTTACCTGAAGTAATGCTGACTGTGCTGTGGTACGGTGAGTTCCCCTGAGTTTTCTCTATTCGTCGGTGGTTGGCTGCAACGTTGGATGAAAGCGCAAAACACATTCAACAAGAGAAAACATGAACGACCTGATTATATAAAAGGTCACCCTACACACCCAACACACACATATTCACGTTGCTGCAGTCTGACGGTACAGGCAGACAGTTTGCCAAACCTCTAAACCACACTTACTCTCACCACTGCCAGTGCTCAATCCTTTTACTTTCATGTGATAATCCATTACATTCCGAAGTCTACATAGGTAAAGTATGAGCAGTAATACACATCGTGAAGAATGATGGCCTTTTGTAAACCTCGTCAATGTAATGTGAGCCATTGTAATCTGCAGTGTAACTACAGGCATCAGATACCGCTGTAGTGCTATAAAATTACGATATATATATGTGAAATAGTTTGTGTGTTGGAGGGGTGCAATGTATCAGCACTCCAAAAGTGTGCAGAAGGAATGAAATTATTATTATTTATTTTCTTGCTTTTTCTTTTCTTTTTTTTCCTTTTTTTTTTACATACAATTTAGCTGTAACAAAGTCAAGATTAGTGCAAAATACAAACACTTGTACGTGGAGGCTGTATTTAAGTGCAGGACCAAGATATTCTTAGATACTTCTCTGTCATGAAGGTGAAGAGTCAGAGTTGCGCAAAGTTTCCAAAGACACCAAATCAGGATGCATCTGGGGGAATCTGTACAAAATCACGCCCAACACGTCAACACATTACAGCTTTAAAAAGTAAGGATTAGTAATGGGGATTTTTACATCACAACTGCAGAAATTACATTATTTTTTAATTCCTTGTGTTTTTTCTCAATTATTAGTTAGCTATAAATATGAAAAGGCCGATTGGATGTTATTATTTATATTCCATTAAATAACCCTGATCTCTGCAATCACAGATCAATTTACTAATTGTGTTTAATGGTAAAAGCACATGCGTAGAGGGCATGACACTACCTCTGATGATGATGATGATGATGATGATGATGATGATGATGATGACGATGACGATGATGATGTCATCGGCAGCAGAAAAACACTGCATATCCTAACTGAGGGAAGCTCTCATACTTTGTCAATCATAAAAAGTACGGTGGACTTTGTGTGACACAATGACAACACACACAATGACAACACACAAATAAGGTTTACGTCAACACATTCATTATTCTTTTGAAATTGAAATTCTGCTTCCTCTTACAGGACCTCTAGGTCACCGTTTGTCTAGATGAAATCATCTGTTTGTAACATGAGCCAGCCTGTCAGAGGATCCAGCTTGTGGTGTGATGACATTGAATTTTGTCTACAGCGGCTAAGTCAAGTGACACTTGCATGCTGGTAAAAGTTTCTGATTGAGAAATGTATTTCCTGTGACCGTGCCAGCTTCCCATATTTCCTAAATATTTACCTAGAACACTCGGGTGGGTCAAAGTAACAATACCCCAAAGTTACACATTAAAGTCACACTTTCAAAGTTGATCTCAGTTCAAATAAACTGGTATTACCGGCAAAATGTACTCAAGTATCCAAGAGTGAAGGCATTTTGGTACTGTTGAGTGTACCTCTTTTTTGGGGTTTTAAAAGGAAATGATGTTGAAATGAGCAAATTTCCTGTGTTAACTTGCGCTGAATATAAAATGTTAATCTGCCAAGTAAGGAAGAAGTGGAGATGCCAGGTGGACTACTTTACAATAAAAAGTAGAATACTTCCCCTGTATTGAGGAGAAAGTAGAAAACTTCATTGAAGTGCAGTATCACTATGATCAGAGGAACTTAAGTAACATTTACTGTAAAAACTACAAGAAGTACTTAAGGGTGACTTACAAAATATTGAAAATATTTAAAACATATTGTAAATGTTGAGAACTGATGCATAGCCCAAACTTATTATTATTAGTAGTAGTAGTAGTAGTAGTAGAAGAAGACGTTGTGGCTGTAGAAGTGCCATGTTGTGAAATATTACAGAAGTCCTTTCTTTGTTACAACCTCTGGGTGTATGCATATAAACACATGACCAAATGGATGTGTAAATAAAGATATATTTACAAATCATAATAAAACATGGATATTGCACTGTAATGTTTTGTGGTAATGTATGTAAAGGATCTAGTAATGCAGCACATGTCACATCCTCACGCTGCTACTTGGTGTACTGGAGTGAACTTTCACTTTTACACTTTTACTTTCCTGGAATCCACTAATTGGTCAGCTTCTCACTCTTGGTCTGTAGAGGGCGCTACAGCAGCCTCTGAATGAACTGTGTCAGAGGTAAGAATGACCTTACAGTCACTCATTATCATCACGCACGTCTGACCCATTTTCTACATTTAGAAGCGCAACATTACTCAAGTCACTAAATGCACCAGATGAGTCTGTACTTTCCCATGCACAAACTACTAGGACGTACAATTACAAATATTCAGAAATGATCATCTACATTATTGATCTGACTTATTTCTCTGTGTGCAGGCATGTAGAGACATAGCCCAGTGGTTGAATAAAAAACATACAGAAAAAAAGGAGGAAATTCTGGGAAACTTGGTTGCCTCACAAAGTGCACGTCATTTCCTCCTATGACAAACGTGTGGTTTCAGCCTTTCAAAAAAAAAGTTTAAAAGCAGTGTGATCATGACAAGTCCGTACAATTTGCCTGTGGCACTGCGTGGAGAATGAATGGTCATGTAAAGAATATGAACTTTCAACAGTTAATGCAACCAGCAACAAGTAAGTCTGACATCATTTGTATTTATTAAAACACACCAGACCAAATCAGTCTTTATCATCTGCTTTATTTTTGATAATGTGTGTTATTGTGGTTATGTGAGGGGGATGCTGTGACAGTGATCTACGTCTCGGGGTCTCGATTCCTGTGCTTGACATTTTGTTAAGATCAGTAAAGTAACACGTGAATGTTCTGACGTGTGTTTAACAGTGTCTACATCTGTATCAAATAAATACACTGATAATACAGAATGTACATGTGAATGTATAGGAAACTTATTCAATACCTCGTGTCACTCTTCTGTCGAATGTCGGCTTAGTTCTGCATGTAAAATAAGACGCGCTAACAGATGTGCTCCTCTCTCCTCAGCATTACTCTCTCTTCTGCTGCTTATGGCTGTTGGTTCGACAAGAAGTGTCACACCAAGCAGAAACCAGCAGTGTGGGAACTCTCTGCAACAGACTTTGAAGCTGACCAAACTCATCCAAAAGGAATCTGTGGACCTCATCAAGACATATGTGAGTCCAGACACAGAGCTGCAGTATCTAGTTTTGCTGTGTTAAATCCTCATGCGGTTGCTGACGACTCATGTAGCTCTTTGAGATGTTTGGATTTGATTTTGCTATGTTTTGTTTCTTGCAGAAAGCAACGCAAGGAGAAATGTCAGAGCTCCTATGCAAAGTGTCATTTAACAACGTCCCCGATCCCAACATCTCCGGCCTGGAGCTCTCAGAGAGGATAGTGAGCATGTACACGCAGCTTCAAGCTTTCTTCCCTCATTTCAAAAGGGTGCACGAGCAGCAGACAGACTTCCAGCTGCCCACAAGCACGCTGCTGTTCGAGCTCGAAACCCTCAGCGGGAGCAGCAGGAACCTGGCAGCTCTGATAAACAGCATTTATCAGAGCCTCTTCCCAAACCTGCCCCTACCTGAGCCAGCAGGGGGTCCGACAACACTACCGCCACCTCAGAATACCTTCCAGCAGAAGGTCTACGGCTGTGCGGTCCTGAAGTGCTTCAAGGAGTTCCTGTCAAACGTGGCCCGGGAAGTGAGGACTCTGAGAAGCCAAGTGTGCAGAAGGAGCGTGGAGATGAACGTGTTCTTTTGAGGACGGCCTAAAGCTGGCCTTAGACTCTGAATTCACATCAACACTGATTGAGTGAATGAGTGGGCGGATAAAGACTTGAAAGGATGGGTGTATATCACGATGGCTGGCACATCACTTATAATATCTAAATTACTCTGTATTTATATTATTTAATATTTATTTTGTGTTATTTTTGGATGAAGTAATGCCACGAACAGTGGAAGGTTTGTACAGGTGACTTTATGCAAGTTATATGATAACTAATGCATTGTCAGTGTAAATTCACTTGGTGTATACATGATTATTAAAACACACTTCTACACTTGCATTAATGTCTTTGTGTGGTTTTATCAATAATACATTTTCGTGGCAGTGAGTAACAAAAGTAACAATACATGGAATCAATTTGAACAGAAGAGGTTAAAAGTAAATTCAGGAAGCTGCTGAGACGCTGACAGTGTGATATCAGCTCAGTGACGCATGTGATGAAGACAAGGCATCAGATAGGAAATATTTTGTGAAACAGGCGGGTGTCTGGCCAGTCACAAGGTGTGGGTGTGTATGGGTCAGATCACTGTGTATGTGCACTGTGTGTGTGCTGTTTTTATCCTCAAATACATCTGTGTGTGTGCAGAGTGTGATGGGACAGGCAGGATAAAAGTAGAGTTTTTTTTAAATAGATTGACGACTCAGATCAGTTTTCCTTATGATAAAAAGTGGTCATGTGTATTTGGAGGGAATCTGTTGAAATGAAGTAATGCTTAATGCTTCCCTCAGACCGCAAGCGCTCAGAAAACTGGAAGTTAGTGGAGGATTCGCTCTGGTCATGAATCAAGTTCCCTGTTAAAACTCAGTTTTATCTAAACCGGAAACCCAGAGGGTACCTCAGGGTATCAGGCATTCTGCAAATACAAGTCATGCATTTTCATCAAACACTTTTCATTTTCAACATAAACTCTTTTTGGGTTTCAATTTGCATCGTGAAATGGGCACACTGGGTACTGGTCACCTATTCATAATCCACCTGACTTACAGGTAAGAGGAAAAGCAGATCGCCCAGATAAATCCAACACTAACGTGGGAGAGAACATGCAAACTACTCACAGAGAAACACACGGCTGCACGGTGTGATGTAAATGGTAAATGGATGGACAGTCATACACTCCAACCATAGCCATTATCTGCTGCCCCAAATCTATGTTAGAATCACACACATCGTGGGCTACTTCTCTAAGAGCATGACAAACAAGAAATGTTTTGCACCACACCATTTTGCATGAATGATTCCTTCTATCATAGATGAGAGTGGATGGGGACTTTCACAGGGGCGAAAAATGCTTAAACTACGATCACATTTTCCATTTGAGTTATTTGAGGTATTTCTATTTCTGACAAACTCATCAAACTTTTCCTAACATATAACATTTAAGGACAAGTCATAAATTTCTTCTTTCTTCTTTTTTCATCTTATCCAATCACATGCACCCATATAATATAAAATGATACAATATAATCATATCATATCATATATCATATATCATATCATATCATATCATATCATATCATATATCACATCATATCCCATTATAACCTTATATATATTCCTTTTCTATTCAATTATGGAAATTATACTGTATATCAAGAGTGAACCAGGTGAGAGGTAACTATGGTGCCTGCTTTGCATCTTTGAGCCTGTAGAGGGCAGTAGTTACCACCTATTGACTAATTTACACTTCAACATATCAGCTGGATTTGTGAGGGATAATCTTTTAGGCATGTGCAGACAAAAGGCGTTTGATAACTCGAGGAATGTGTCTTACTGTACATTACCCTCTATTTTCAAATGTAGTGGGAGCACACTTTAAATTTTACTGTTAATAACACTGTTGGAAACTGGAGGTCACATGACTGCTGTAACGAGAGCAAACTCCCTCAGAGGAGGCACAGGTGTACCGATTGAGCAGCCTGCACAGGTGGACTAATAGCCTTGAGTTTCATTCCTCTTGTTTGAATCTTCAGTTGAGAAGCTCTCCTTTGTCCTTCGTTCCCGAGTGCTTGGGTGAGTAATTTGTTTGATATTTAATTGATATTATATGATGTATCAAGACCTTTTTAATCTGATATTGTAAATTGTATCCTTTAGTTTATTCTGACATTATGAGAGCGTTTAGGTTTAAATGTACTGTATGTTTAATATTCTACTGACCTGTTTGATTCAGCTGTTTGATTTCTGTTACGCTAATGACATCTAAGTTGTATGTTTTGATTTCTCTTGTTGTAGAATCAAAAAAACACTCAAACTCTCTAGTGAAATTAATTGCCTGAAGATGTAATTTCCACAATAAATCAGTCACCGGACCCACAGACTCTTTTGCCTTTTTCCATGTTCATATCAGTTACGTCCATTCCAGTTTTTCCTCTTAAACAACCACTATGATGCATCCTCTGTTAAATTTGCAGTTCTTTTTTTTATCACCAAGAACTGAAGGCAGATCTGTATTTCATGCAGGCTTTTATTATGTAAATAGATGTGTAGTGCATGCACCATGTTAACTTTATTGCAAAGTGTCATAGCATGTTAGCATGGGCAAATAAAAGGCATTTTGTCATCATTACATAAATACAAGAGTTCTTTCTTAGACACGGCAAAATATATCTTAAGACTAAACTCTATACATATATCCCTGAATAATGGAAACCGTTCATAAGTATTAACATTTCAAAGTACTTATATTTGGATGCACAGAGCCATGCAGTTTGTTAGGACCTGGACATTTGATTACTTGATTGTACTCAATTTTATATTTGATTGATCATCTCACATATCATATTATTGCTTGCAATAAATTATTTAGAACTATGGATCACAAGGTATGTGTGTATACACACACACACAGTACTGTGCAAAAGTCTTAGGCCACCACTATAAAGACTGGCATAATAGACCTTTTTCCCAGCAATCATTCTGACAGTAAATAGTGATGAAAGCAGGACAAATATAAGTGTTAGCAATGGCATTCCATTTAGGTTTAAGAGAGCCTGGTTCCTGCTATTGCACAAGTGTAAAAGGGGGTCACACTAAATACTTGACACTTTAGCCTGTAGAAGCTGTTCTTTTCAATACTGCAAACACATTTCCTGTATTTTCTGACTGTTTTCTAATAGATATAGATAGCAATGCTAAAATAACAAATCTAATGGTGGCCTAAGATTTTTGCACAGTACTGTATATATATATTGTCAATTTGCATAGATATTCAAACATGTGTAAGGCATAGATATAAGATGAGTAATCTAAGTGACAAAGGCTGCTTTATGAAACAATTGACCGGTAAAAGCTAGAAACCATGAATATGACTACATTCCCCACACTCACAGCCTCACTTGCACAGTGTGGTTGTGTCCATATTCAAAAAGCGAATGTTCATTCTCGATTCAATCTCAAAGCCAGTCAGCAACTGCAAAAGTCAAAACTTGCATTATACAATATAGTTTTAAAATGCATCAAATGGCATATATATCTTTTCTACCAACCTTCAGGAAATGGTCAAATGTGATCCCCTCATAAAATTCATCTGGCTCCTGGATGTGGGAGAAAAGTTCTGAACATTATTCAGACAAAATGGTCAAAGAATCGATCTAAGTACTATGTTGAGGTGATGCATCTATCATACCATGTGACCAACTGAAATACTGGCCACCTCCAGCATGGCTGCATCAGCAATGCTTTTGGCCGTTTCCTTTCCCAGAGCTCCACTGCGAGACAACAACTCCTCCACCACCTACACGAGATGGATGAGGACAGGATTAACACAAAATGACCTGATCTTCAGGACGGGAATGAAAGCAGTGACTGATCCCACTGAGCTCTTTAGCTTGGATAGTGTGGAAAATTTAATACCTCGTCCACGCCCTCATCAGCTAAAAATTAAAGTTATGGAAGACACCATAAAGTACAGAGATAACCGCACAATCAACATCTTACACATCGCAATGGCAGAACTGATAAAAAATGAGCGAATGTAGAGGTGATACTGATAAAAACAGTACACGACACAACTAGGAGGGCACAGCGGACATACCTCATCCAAGGCCGAACTATCATTGCTCATATGTCTGAATTTTTTTACCCCTACTGAATGAAAGTTATTTTGGCTACATAACAGCGGTAAATGTGTGTCTATTCCTATTTGGTATTCTGGGGGGACCTTAGTATCTATAGGGAGATCATCTTCATTGTTGCATGGACCTGACTATCAAGTTTCATTAACATTGTTCCCATGTCAACCCACTGCATTGTTTTCTTTGTAGACGGCGTCTTCTTGCTGCCACAAATGAGGGTGTTGTCGTCTTCTCAGGTTGCATAAGAACTAAAGCTACAGACAAATTGTAAAGTGCACCAGTGGAGTTTATGGGGATAAAGATGAGCAGAAGCTTACGTGTCTGTATTCCTCCAGGGTTATTGTTCCATCATTGTCTGTGTCGTGCATGTTGAATAAAACTGCAGAAACATATTCATATAAATTCATATAAAAAATCATGCATAGTGTTATCACTACAGTTTGGATATACAGAATAAACACATTATGTTTAGGATATAATGCCCAGGAATAACTTTTCCCGAGACGCACATCTCAGTTTCTCCCTCCTAACGTTCTCCCTCTGCTCGTCCGTCATGTGCGTTGAAGGCGGCCTGAAGTGGGACATAACCAACAGGAACTCCTCAAAGCTGATCTCCTCGACTGTCCCTTCTTCATTTTGTCGAAGGTTCCTGAAGAAAAGACGGAAACGCCCTGATGAAATGGTGTAACAGCAGTTTGTGATTCAGCCAAAAATACACTGGGAGTTTATTGCTTACCTTCTGTCAAAGAAGGCCTCTATGATTTGTGAACGAATAGGATTACATGCTAGATCAGGGATTTCATTGAAGTGATCTCTCCTGCGGGAGTAAACATGATTTTAATGAGTGGCTGACTCAAACACACCTCGACGAGAAAACCTGTTTGGCAGGTCTCAAAACAAGTGTCATAGAAATGACATGTACCTACAGGTACCAATTATACACTGGTACATACTCTATAAACAACAATATGTTTCCAGGAATCAATTTACCGCAGAGTTTCTTCATCATGGCTCAGCTGCTTGAATCTTTTATGCAGGACTGCAATCTGTTCCAATGAAACTGGAAATGGAGAAAGACACACTAGTTAACTCATAGAAGCAAATTACTGCCCATTTTCTGACTGAGTCACTGATGAATTCATGTGTATGCACAAACATTAAATTACACACAGACATGGAGAAAAGTATTGACACCTCAGAGCTTTATTCCAAAGGTGCAGGAAAGAGTCAAACCTCAAGCACCAGTCATGCATGTGTAAAGGACCAAAACAAAAACACAAACAGAACGTGTTGTCTTTGTTTTCAGCAGGATATTGTAAAATAAGATTTTCTCTTATCTTGTAATACATCCTAAACAAGTTTATATTATAACTTTTGAAGTTAAAGTAAACGGAGAAAATGACACTGTAGCAAATATGACCCTTCAATGTGTCTGCAGGAGGAACACAGGAAACACTTCAAAAAGCTGTGGATGCAAGTTTCAAGTTCTACCATCTGTCCATGTCCATGAATGAACGAGGAGAACAAAACTCAAGTGCTCAATATCCAACAGGAACCCACTTCCAATAGCCAAACACAAACAAGGTCAGAGTGGAGTGGACAAGCCACAATCAACACGGGACGATGAACATGACAAAAATGTTTAGTTTTTTTCTTCAAAGGCTCAGTGATGTTTTAGGTGGCTTTGCTGCCTCTGGTACTGGAAGCCTTGAATCTGTGGAGGACATAATTGAGCCAGAAGCCTAGAAGTCACAACAGTTTACAGCAGAAAATAGAGCCAAGAAATCTCATGTAGTTATAGTACACAAAAGTTAAGGACAGGTATGCCAATATTTTTGTCTAATCAACTTAGAGCATATGAATGAATACTGGATGTAATCAGTGAAAAGAATGGTTCATGTAAATGTGAAATGCAGAAACATGGATCTCAAATTTCAACTTATTTCAGATTTCTTACAAACACAAGAACCATAAACTACCACAAAATATCCATAAACCAATTTAACTTTCATTATGTCACTTATGTAATTGTCATATACTTAATAATTGTTTTGAAGAAAGTTGCTCTGTTAACAAACAGATGATTTTAACATAGTTTATCTGGAAATGCCCACGTGTAGTCCACATGTTCAAAGCTGATTTGTATATTCATGCTTTATGTAAAATCTTTGGTTTGCACTCTGCTGCTCCCTACACCACACTCAACACTGACAGGAGTTAACCTCTTAAACTCTGAGGCAACCACCAACTGGCCCATCACAGTTTTTAAATTGTATTGAAATGCCCACATTTTCCAAAAATACCAAAAGGATACCAAATATCAGGAAATGCTAATTATTATGCATCATATGTCTCACCAAAGTCATCAAGTACATTTCATTAGCAACAGGAAACTCACTTCAGGGTGCATTCTGTGTGTCAATGATATTCAACACAAATGGAATACATTTTAAGGGTAATAAATACCATATCTTAAAAAGTTAGTGTGGTGGTACTAATGGTACTAGTAACTAATGGTTACTAATATGAGCCTATTACATTGACCTCGCCTGCCTTGTAGTCTAATTAAATGACCTCATTTACCAGTGTTTAAGGGGTTAATAAATTTCATAAATTGAGTTTTTTCTGTAATGAGAAATGTACACACTTTTCCATTTGAACCCACTATGTCTGATCTATTATTCATTGCAGTTTACTCAGTCAACCTACGGGATGCACAGTTAAAGTTACCCCTGCTGCCTAAATTATTTATAGCTACTGCACCAAACCATTATCTCCCTGTTCAACACATTACACGTCATTTAGAATGGTTTCCACGTTCAAACTGTATTAAAAATACATCAAAGCTGTGTAGACATCTTACAGTAGGTAGTGTGTGTGCGTGTGTGTGTGGCACTGATGATGTGACTACTCACAGCCCGTCTTTTCCGCCAGATCACCGTACTCTGAATGACCAGGTGCGGACTGTAAGGCCCCCATCGCTTACCCCCGATCATCCAATTAATGCGGATTCTACAGTGGTTCTGTTCTAGACGAAGCTCCGCCCGCTCAGAGGTTCCGGTCTAAGAATCATTCACCTCCCACCGGCTCACACCCCTGTTCTCCACGGAGTACAGGCGCATCGTCCCCTGCAGACAGCGCGGACTACTTCCGCAAGCACCGACCTTATGACGACACAAACTGGGACAACAGGCTGCACCTGGAGAGTGGCATCTGCGCTGGAAAATTAACTAGTCAATCAATCATCAATCTGTCAATCACAGAACACTTGATGTAACCCAAAGTGCCCTTTATAATTAATCGACAAAATAGTTCTTTACCACGAAAAAAGTCAAGCAATTCAGAAAAGAAAAATAACAGGTGAACAGTTGAGATAAAAAAAAATAACACGAAGAAGAAAAAGAAGAAGAAGAAGCAGCAGCAGTAGAAGAAGAAGAAGAGGAAGGAAAACAACAACAACTTTGGTACGTTCATCTGTTTTTCACATTAAAATGTGTTGAGGATTGGATTTGGCCGGACTTTAACTTAATTTTTGAAGTAGCTACTGATATCAATTATATGTGCTGGTGGATAGTCCTCAGGTACTGGACGTCGATAAAGTTTTATGCCTTCCCTCCACTCCCATGGTGGAGGGAAGGCATATTAAGTCTTTATTCTACTCCAATTAAGCTGACGTCTGTAGTTCCCAGCTAAGTAGCAGATTTAGATTTTATATTTAAAAGTGTGTGCGTTCTTTCCTGTTTCCTGTTTTTCCTATCTTTCATATTTCCTTTTTCATGACTTCACCAAACAGTAACTCAGTGAGTACTTTTGCTTTTGGATACTTTACTCTAGCATGACTCATGAGAAGGTTTAGCTAGCCATGCTCAGTCAATTTTACTGACTGTAAGATCAATGTGTGGTCGTTAAAGACAACAAACATGTATGGCAATGAGTATTCACTGTTAATAGGTTATTAGGAAGTAAACATCAAAATATAAAAATCACCACACCAGCCAGCAACACGTTTCCTTTATTTGCTTTTCCCCACTTTGTCACTATGTTCAATAAAATATCCAAACATAGACGTCAGTATTGTTAATTTGATTTGATCCAGACTAGGACATTTGGGGAGAATATTTCACACTGTGTATTTCTCCACCACATATTTTATTTTAGACATCAATAATGACTAACAATTGCATGTTTGTGTACAAAGTCAGAAGCATGATTTGCTTTGCAAGTAAATAACATATATGACAGCTGTCAGGCTTCACAGCATAACTTTGGAAACGGATGTAAACAGATGGGTCATATTATCATACTTAATCTCAACATGGCAGAGGTTGTTACTGGTGGCAGTTACATTTAAAATACTGGACAGTCTCTGGCCAATGTTATCACACCATTACAGCATGGAGAACAGTTGTTGAATTGTGCAAAGGTGATATTAAAGTGTTTCATCTTTAAACTGTTACTTAAGAGTATAACACTATTATGTAACCATATTTTCTCCAGGTCAGTCACAACATTAAGAAATATATAAATTATTACATGCCAACTAGTCGCTCTTTGTGCTTTCTACTCATTACAGAATATTTAGTAGTCAGCGGTGTGGAAAATGATGTTATGAACATGAAACAAAATGAGAGGCTCATTACCTCAGTAATCAATGATAAACTAACAAACTGCAGCCAGATTCACAAGATGAATTACACTACTGAAAATAGTACAAATGGTGTTTTTAATCCAAATTAGTGCCTCAGTGTCTGCTGGAAAGATTAACAGCTCTATCACGAATGGATTAATGAATTGCCAGTGTGTTACTAATGAAAGAAACAATTTTAACATTTTAATATAAAAACCAACAATATAGAAATTGGAAAGATCTTTAGAGGATTTCTAGCGTTGTATGTCAAGATAAATATGATAAACTTGCATGCACAACATAGCTTTTTTTTCTTGCTCTTCTATATAGATCCTCAGAGTATATCAGTGGATTGATGTTATGTCCTGAAAAACCACAGTGAAACTATTTTTTTGAGTTATAAACCAGCGAGAAGTAGGTCTAGGTTTACATAGGGCATGCTTAAAATGTAGTTGTGATATCAAGTTGTATCACTTGGTGGCAGTGTTTCGCCTATGGAGCAAAAACAGCCAGGTAGTTGCCCAATATCAGTTTGTGTTATATACGTATGTGTTTGTCGTCCTAGCTTCGTTCTCACAGAACCTTCAGAGAGAGGACTATTTAGAGAGTGAGGGCATTTAGGCCGTCTCTCACTTTGTTTTTATTGTAATTGCGTCGAGAGGCTGTTTAGAGGCTGCCCTCAAAGTTTCAGAGGTGTGTCTCCAGTGTTAGTACAGTGGTACTGCAAAAGAACCTGAGGATGCTCTCTGGTGACCCTAGCGGTACTGCAGTGGTACTGCGTATCAACTCAGTTTTCCTCTCTGGCTCCCCGAGCAGTTCTGCAGTGGTACTGCATATGAATGAGCAAAACTCTAAACACAGTTACAGGCTTCTGTTAGATGAATATATTAAATACAATAACGTGCGAGATAGTTTATTAGACTTTTCTTCCATATGTAAATTAAACTATGTTTCTTTTCATAATTAACTAAGAATGTCTTTAACTAAATTGTTCATGGATGTCTTTTACTAAATGCTTCAATTCAATCTGCAATGGGCAAGTGATACTTGTGAGTCAGAGTTTAAAGATTAGCTCTAAATAGTGTACAATGTATTTGTGATGAACATGTGTGTTGTTCATTACAGCACTATGGTGGTGTTATGCGTGTAGCCTATTATATCTGAGAGAGCGAGACCTCAGTCCAATTTTCCTGTGTTTACATGGGTGGCCTTAGATTTAATACCAACTTTTCTCAGTTAATGAGCTTTTCTTAGTTTCATGAATATGAAAGCAAACTGCTTGATAAAAGAACATCAAAAACAGGCTGAAACTTACCATTTCTGATCAGATTTACCTAATGGGAATCAAAACTGCACCCAGTGTACTGTATAATCACACAGCCTCGCAAACAGCAGGGAGGCTTCACACACTATTTGGAGTTAAAGAAAGCAAGGAAAAAAGAACAGTACTTTATTGATGCCCGTAGGGAAATTATTTCTCTGCATTTAACCAACATCTTAACCATGAGGAGCAGTGGCAGCGCACTCATGCACATGCAACCACTCACACACTAGTGCCAAGGGAACAACTTCTTCTACCTATGCCTTGGTCAAGGGCAATGGCAGGAGAGATTAGCCTGACATACATGTTTGTTTGTTTTTTGTGGATGGCAGAAACCGGAGCAGCTGGAGGAAACCCACACAGACACGCAGGGAACATGCAAACTCCATGCAGAAAGGTATGGAGTCAACATTTTTTGCTTCCTTCAGCTCCTCATTTTAGGCCAAACCTGTTTACATAAAGCCTATAGGCCAAACTATAGGAGCTACTGTATGAAGTGGAAAGAATCCTTTCAGTGTTTGCTTCTATAGTAACCAACATGTCTCATCTACACATGATGTCACCACACCTGCAGTCTCAATCACAAAATCACACCACCCACAGGAAAACACACGTGAGCTGAATGGGAGGGTGAGGTTCAGACTGATGCCACGATAAGAGAGATGAGAATCCACGTCGAATCACATGTATCATAGAGGACAGTTAGAAAGAAGCTATTTCCAGGCTGTCGAGTTCAAGAATAGGGAAAATCTCGTGTTGATTGTAGAATAAGATCAGTTATGTCTGGGAGAAATTGATAAGACAAAAGTGACAGCTGCCTCTAACAGAGATCCTGCTCCACACAGGAGAAAGCTGCAGTCATGAAATTTGACATTATGCATCCTCAGAGTGTTAGGAGGGATCCCTGAAAATTTGGTGCAGCAATCTCAAAGATGTTTGTTCCTCTTTTCTTTAAAGGTTGTCACAAAAGAAGCCCCAGTGAGGATTCCACGAGCTCCTGGCTCACAGATCATTTCTGTTTTGTAGACAATTGTAAATTGCGAATTTAATCAGCTACTTTTATGATTTATGTTGCTTTAAGAGAGATGAAGTGTAAGGTGTGTATCAGTGTTTTCTCCATCACAAACAATGCTATAATTGTGATCAGAGGTGCAGCTGGCTGATCTGTTGCCTTCCAGGGGGAACACTGAGGGATCCTCTAGGCCTTCTTTAGGTTGAGCAAATCCCTCATCATGTGAGGGTGGCCCTGCAGGTACCTCAGCGCCTTCCCTGCAGGTACCGCAGCGATTCTTTAATAAATGCTGCCGCTGATGCTGCTCCACTGCTAGACAGCAGCCTGCTCACAGCCATCGTACACCAAATGGCTACCAGGCATGGACATGATGCGGACAGAGGCCTGTTCGAGACCTCCCCACAGCTCTGTATGTCGTGGCTTGGCTGAATGGGAGATGCTGGCTGGCCATGGTCTCCCACCAACTGTTGTAGCCACTACTCAGAGCATACAAGCCAAAACAGAGGAACATGGTACAGTTGGTTGGAGGTTTTGGGTTCAAGATTAACCGCTCTTCTACAGCCAGTCATCCTCAGACTTGCACTTTGTCGTACACCGCGGGTTGACACTGTTCTGTTTTATTACTGGTTGGGTCCATTCCATCATTTGGGGCCTCAGAGGGACTTGCTCAGATCAGGAGGATGTCATATTTGTATTCTTTTTTCACATGGATCCTCAGGAAGTAATTTATTACTAGGAAATGAATGCACAAATAAGAGTTTAATTTTCCTTTATGTTGTGTTTGTGCTCATATCGTAACTATAAATTTGATAACTATCAGCATGACTTCAAACAAGTGAAGGGAAACAGAGACAAATGGTGAGACAGATAGACAAAGACAAAATGACAGGGAGAATGCCAGGGGCAAAGAGAACACAACCAGGTGAAAAATTACTTCTGCCTTTTCATTTTAATGTTACACTTTGAGAAATGCCAGTTTTATTGTTCTTCGTATTTATATTATATGTTTTTTCCGTTGTTGTCTGTTTTTTATACTTTGAAAATTTGACTAATCTTTTAAATGAAAAAAAAACTTTTAGATATTGTACATTTTTGTTTGGTGTCAAGTCATTTATAAAATAATGCCGATGAATGTTGGCTGGAGGGGCCCCTGGGGAATATCTGCCTTGGGCCCCAATATCGCTGAAAGACAGTTCAACAAATCCATATTCTATAGTATGGGAAAGGCTAATAGTCAGTATTTTTACTTTGCTGGGTAGGAGAAGATGAGATGACATCCCAGGTGACACTGAATACCTTTTCGACATTATTTGGATTCCTGCCTGACACTAAGTGACTGGCATGCAGTGAGTTCTGCATTAAATAACACTATGGCTTTACTTCTTGGTAGGGATTTTACATCAGTATGTATGGAGGTGACTTACATTAAGTCTCCAGTTTGACTTGTGTCCCTATTATACTTACACTTACTTATACTTTAACTACTTAATCTTAATGTTTGCCATCGCTCCATGTTAAAGTTCCAGTTTAAGACCTTTAGAGATGGCCTCACAGAAAATGAAAAAAAGAGGCAGTGGAGTAGAAGAAAAAGCCAAATGTGTAAAAACCAACTCGGCCTGAAAGACTGATTATTGATTGATTATTGAGTAATTCATCTCTTCCTACGCTTACACTATACGACTACTCTATACTGGATAGTCTGCTAAAAACAAATATACGGCCAGATGTTCACTTTGACATTGTCACGTCTCGGTAATGTTCAGGGACCATTTGGAATGTTAAATAGAGCCCTGACCTTGAAAGAGTGGTCCAATAAATCCATATTTAATAGTGTCATGATATAATTTCAGGATTAACATTGCGTCTTTCAATTTGCAGTGCGTTTATTAAATGTTGTGCATATATGTTGCATTTTTGATTGAATTTCAGAATTTCCAGCTCTTTTTCAATTTGTAGCTCATTGAGTCTCACATTCAATTGTGTGTGCCTTCATATTAAATCAGTCATTCAGTAAAATACAATGCAGCCAAGTAAGTAAAAACATACTTTATTACATTTGTTACAATACACTTTATATATTCCAACAGAAATATCTTAAAAACCTGCTTGTCCAACTTTGGTGCACTTTGAAATAATTTTAAAATATGCCTTAATGTCATTTAAATTATACCCCAAAAGTCTTACATACTAAAAACTAAGCTTTATCCAAAACTTTATCCTTAGACTTTGTTTTTAAAGGTTGAAACTGAAATCTGGGTGCCACCCAACGACTAAATTCAAGTATTAAGTACAGCAGAAGTTGGTATTCCCGACCTTGGCAGATGTACTGGAGTGTGTGTGTGTTTGTGTTCGATATATGTACATGTCTGCTGGTCTTTTTTTTTTTCTCTGACTTCTGCTGCCGTTTATGACCCTTTAAATAAATGAGTAAACACCTCCATTCTTCCACACTGCCACTGTTTGTTTTACACCTCCTACAAACAGTTCTGCCTGCTCTGTATTGCATAATTTTTGGAAATGTCACATCAATTTAGCAGCGCTATTGTCTCAGCCCTGGCCGAGCCTCGAGTTGTTTTCCTTGTGTGTCCTTCCTTATTTCCATGCGTCTCCTCTCCCTACCCCCCGTCTGTCTCTCTGTGCGTGTGTGGCAGGCAAGCATTTTCCATATTTGGACGTCTTTCCGTTCACCGGCTCATTCTGATCACCTGCTCGGTCTACACAGCTGTCATCCATCTACTCGTCAACTCACAGTGTGTCTACCCAGGTTGTTCATCCACTCAGCGCCACATCGTTGTGGCGGTCACCAGTTCATGGTAATTGAAATTCAGGAATGCAGGAAGAAAGAGCCTACGATAACTCAATAAGATGAATACGCAAGATGAAGAGAAAACCATGACGGCATAGTTACACCAAACATCACTATAAACTGCACAATTTCATCATAAAAACCCTTTTTTAGAAGTGTTGAGATGGAATTTAAAATGTTAGTTCTTTCTTGCAATACCCTTTACATTTTCATAAATGATGAGAAAGAACCTTAAAATGTAAATGAAAGAATTCTGCTAGTGTGAATAGGTACACTGTGGTTTGTTATGAGTTTTCATCGTGATACAAACTCAAAGAATTTGCGTAAAAACAGATTTTACCAAAAACTATTTTATTTGTAACCATATATAAAGCATGTTCCTATTAAATTACGATAAAATGATCTTTGTCAAGCTTTAACTATTCTAACATTTGTCTCCACCAAGCATGAGTTGCCAATGGATGAACAGCAGAGATATAACCACCTCAGGGTCAAAGATCATATATCCTCCTGGTTATCCTGAATAATGGATGATCACTCGATACATAGGAGATGTTTTCTTGTTTACAGTGTGAACCTATAAATATGAGAGACCCGTCTAACCTGTGTCAGGATGACCGTGAAGCTTGAAAAATCTGACACAGTTAAATTCCATGGAAGCACAGCCATTTCTGACAGGAGAGACCAGCAGAGAATGTAAGACTTGGACCAATCCAGGTCATGTTCATTCATTTTGTTTGTGCGGGGGGATTCGTGCATCTAGTAGACAATCAGTCTGCAGTGGAAAAACAATGCGTTTCACTTCTTTATCAGCCTCTGTCCTTGAAATGTTCTTCCTTATGAAATTGTCTCACTTGCTGCACGTGTGTGTGTGTGAGTGGGTTTACATTAATTTGAATAAGGACTCCATTTGAAGATGGGAAAGAGAATATTGAGGTGATTTTTTTATTTTTTTTTTACATCCACTGACAAAAAGGGGCTGTAAAGCAGAGAGGGCAGCCTGTGCCTGTTTTGCATGCACGGGGGCTTCTGTGGGAGAAGGAGTTGACAGGGCGCCGCAGTGCTGCCAGCTTTCAGACAACAGCTGCTCAGAAAGAGCAGACGTCCTGAGGGTGCTGCGACACGACTCACTCTCGCCACATCTCTCTTTTTTTTTTTTTTACCTGTCTCTTTCTTTCATCATACAGACGCACGCTACACACGTGCGGTACACTCTCCTCCCCCACTCACACGCCACCTCTCTCTGTCCTATATGACACACTCGCCAGAGAAAGTGGGCTGTGAGATCCTTGACAAATTGGCAGATTACCGGTATTGAAAACAAAACGCTCACAATGAATATGTAAGTGTGCACATGATTTACATAATGAAACAAATCTATGCTTACTTCAAATAAAGTTTATGAAGAATAATTCATACCCTTATCCCCCGTCTACGGAAGCCAAGAGTTGCCATGTTTGCAAATGATTTATTTAATGGCGTTATGTCGAGATCGGAAAGTTAATTTTTCGTTTTCTTGTGTAACAGGTTAATTTATCTCGTTATCTTGAGAAAACAAAAGTCGTTTTGACATAAAACACATGGTTGTTTCCTCTTACTTATAATGTTCATTAGAGAAACAAAACTATACATTCATGCCTCGACTTACTATCCAGTTATGACAGTGATCTTGAAATCAGGTGTGATCAGAGGAACCAGACACAATCTTCGAGTTCTCTACTATCATCTTATTATCTTGAGAAAACAAATGTGATAATCTCATGATAAGTTAACCCGTTATCACAAGAAAACAACAAATCGAGGTAACTTGTGATGTTGAGATAATGGCATTACCAGCTTTTTATCATAAAAAAAACTTCCACAAAATCAACAGTTTGCTATTTGTATTGATGAACATTCTCATTTCAGTCAATTTCTGTGTAATTTCATTCACCATTAGATGCAGTTTTTTAGTTTGTCAGTGATGCCTTCGCCATTTTACATTATGTAACATTGTTTGAAAATGGTTCTCATTTTTAAGTTAGTTATAAATGATTTGTCATATAATCATTTTCTGGGGAATTTTGAATCTTTTGAACCAAGTACCTCATAGCAAACTCAAATATTAGCATCACTTCAGTAGACAATGTGTTTACAGTATACACACTGGCTCCTTTAGACAATAATATTAAATTTTTGTAAAAGGCAATAAATATCAAACAATTTCTTAATGAAACCCAAGGTATTTGTAGGTCATCTAATGGACCACCAGGGGGCTCATCAAGCACCACAATGTTACACAAAGCACAGTTTAAGAGCTACTGTCCAGCTGTGTATAATCAATCTGTGATATTTCATAAGACTCTGTCACTGCTTGTTTTGTGATAGAGCAGGAAATTTGACAAACTAAGGCAAAGTAGTGTCTGGAATAGCACTGTGTGGTAATCCCCTGTTCATAATGGACATGACACATTTACATCACTATAAATGGATTTCCAAAACAAAGCATCCACTTGCTAGTTTCTGTTTGAGTTCTGTGAATTACATTTGCCAAAAAAAATCAATAAAAGATGAAGAAATTGGCATGAGAAAACAGCCTCGTATTCAACAGGTCAACTGACTATTGGATTTCACAAACCAAATGTGCTGGAAACCCCCGAATACAAATGCAGCTTTACCTTAATCACGCTGCTTGTTCGAGTGCAATGAATTAAAAAGCAATTTAACAGCTTTTGAAGTCCCACAAAAAAGATCAGAAATGGGCTTTTTGTGGCTTTCTTACGTTTGTGTACAGAAGAAGATCCGAGCCGGCAGAGGCATAGGAAGGACACGCTCTGATTTCCGGACAGAAAGAATTCAATTTCAGAGTACAAGCGGTGTAGAGACAGGTACAGACGCGGGGGTATGAATTACAAGTCAGTAAGTTTGTAGAAAGTTTTAAAAGGATATATAACTTTATAACCGTAATATAAATGTCACCGTATTCAAAAATTGCATTACTATGAATTCACAGTTAAATTGAAGATCTTATTGACTCGTCCACCCAGCAGTGCAGAGCGGCTCTAATTTCCTTTTCTCCAGAAACATCCTCCTGCTCTTTGTGAAGGATCCCCAAGCTATCCCACGCCAACAGGGAGACCCCGTAACAACTCCTCAGGGAAGTGGCCCGGAGGTATCCTCTCAACGGTTTCTACTCAGTTCATAGCACAAGCGTCTGTATCCAATGTCCTTGAGAATAATTGTGCTTCTCACAAAGAAGGAGTCAGCCATTCAGCAGGGAAAAGAGAAATTTGATCATAATGTAACATTTGGGATTTAAGACTGTAATCTGATACAAAGTCTGCAATAATGCAATAACATGGCCTTGATATGCCACTGTGGTTTTTCTGTTTTTGAAATGTTATTCCAGAGCTCTCACACCTGAGTTTCCTGGCTCAGCCCAGTCACCCGACTCACCTCTTCCTAATCTCCTCATCGGTCCCTGTACACCCTTCCCATCCTTTTTTTGTCTGCCAGACCATCGTTATTGCTCTGCTTTGGCGTTCAGTATAATTTTCTTTGTTTCAGTCTACTTAAACACAGACTCGGTATTACTGCGTTCAACACGGTTGACCACAACACGTTACTAGACGAACTGGAAAAGAAGGCGGGACTTTGCGGGATAATACTAAATTGGTTTGAATCCTTTTTAGGACAGAGACTACTTTGTGTTTATAGTTAATTACACATCTGAACGGACAAAAATGACATGCAGCTGACATGCGGAGTTCCTCAAGGCTCCATTCTGGGACCTTCAGATTACAGCAACAACATTATGAATTACCATAGTTATACAGATGACACACAAATTTACATGACCATATCTCCTGAGGACTATAATCCCATACAAGCACTCAGTAAGTACATAGAATAAATCCAGAGTTTTTGTCAACTAAACAAGGAAGAAGCATTAAAAGTCAGTGCACAGCTCCAATCGGTAATGTTAAAGATTGCAAACCAAGCCAGAAATAAGACCTGAGTTCCACCAGCCACATTAAAACAATTACAAAATCAGCCCATGTCACCTTAAGAACATATCAAGGGTTAAGGGATTTATGTCTCAGCAGTCCATGCATTTATCTTCAGTAGCCTCGACTGTTGTAATCTTGTCTTTACAGATCTCTAAAAAATCAATCAGATAGTTGAAGCAGATTCAGGATGCTGCTGCCCGAGTCTCGGTCTTTACACCGGCTTCCTGTCTGCCAAAAATCGATTAGAAAATACTGCTGTTGGTTTATTAAGCACCGAAAGGTTATAGCCAAAATATATTTCTGACTTGCTGCTAGGTTCTGAACCATCCAGACCTTCCAGGTCGTCAGAGACGGGTCTGCTTTCTGTCCCCAGAATCAAAACAAAACATGGAGAAGCAGCGTTCTGTTACTAAACCCCAAATATCATAACAAAGTCCCCGAAAACAGGTCCGCTCCTACTCTCAGCTTTTTAAAATCAAGATTGAAGACTTTCCTGTTTTCCACTGCCTTTAATTAAATCAAATGTAAGGCTTGTATTTTTATTTTTCATCACTCTGTAACTTTCACTCTGCTGTTTTTATCTATTCTATTTTAGCTTGTTTTGATTTTCAATCTAACTATTTTCATCTATTTTAATGTTTTATTTTTCTGTGTTTTGTTGTTGCTCTTACTTTTTGTCCTGATGCCTTTTGTGTTTTTATATAAAGCACTTTGATGGTTCTGTGCCTGAATAGTGCCACACAAAATAAACATACCGTGCCTTGCCTACCATTCCGTCTTATATATTCACTTTTCTTTATTACCACTAAGGCAAGTCTGGCTGCAGATTCTTAACCACTTTTAGAGAGCCATCTCAAACAAATGCTCATCTTCATCCTGACTGCGTCACTGTTCGATGCAAACTGCTCCAGTGAGCATCAAAAGTCACGCTCTGGTGAAGCCACAGGTACAAAGGCATCTGCCAAACAGCACGAGGCCACCGCCATGGCAACAAAGGTCATGTCTCACATCCAGAATTTCCACATTATCATTACAAACATTGACTAAAGTGATATGTTAAAATGTTCTTGGTGTGGCCAGATGGCCTTGCGGACCTGTGTCACATGCCCGCGCTGTGTTTCCTGTGATCTTTTGTACTCTCGATGGAAATGCCACAAAGATACAAAACAGTGTTCTGTAAGAATTCTTGAAACAGTGTGAACATACGCACACGTTTCAGAGCACATAGACGAGGCCTGATTATGCTGAGAGCAATAATGAATAAAAACATTATTGGATTGCTGTACAATTGCTTAGCATTGTCAGAACTCTGTGTGCTTGTTTGCAAGTAAGTTTAACTACCTCATCTACCACTATTAGGACTGTCTGACAGACAGGTCGCTCCTTTTGGGTAACCATTAAATTTTGGGAAAATTGAGTACACCGGCAGCCCGCAGCATATGGCTTACAGCATATTCTGAAGATGAATTGCCTCATTGGCCTGTATCTCTCTTTTGAAAAGTTTATTGGTGAAGGGCACATTGGCTTTGTTGTTGAGTAGTTTGTATCCAATCTGTGGTGGATTTGAAAGAAAAAAGTAAGACCAGGTGTAGAGGAAAGGTTTTATTCGGCCAACGGAAGAGATGTACAGCTTAAGGGTCATCAGTACAAATCTTATGAATAAAAGAGATACAGACGCTTGCTTAAGGTCCTACCGGGAATATGCCGGGAACAATTTGTAGATGATTTGACTTACTTATGAGGCCAGGATGGGCCCTGGATATTGCTGGTGAAGATGAGGCCTCGGGATTAATAAGAGGATGGGTCACACTGGGGTATGCAGAAGTCACGGTTATTTGAGGACTACATTAGAAGTTCCCTATTAACAGTTGCAGGTAACAAATTTAATAGTTTAGTATATAATTAAAATTTGAATAACACCAGGTTTCTAAACAATGATACCACAAACACATCACAATAATAACTTTTTCATAAATATCTAAATATTAAATGTGACAAATGACCGTTTTATGCTCTAAACTGTTGCTAGAGTGGCACAAAATAGGTTCGTCTGACTTCACAGGAAGGATTAATAAAATGTAAAGGTCGTGTGTGTTTCACCAAAATAGACTCTAGAAATGGTGAATTGCAGACTTTAAGCATTCAGGCCCATTGCTCTGACCTTACATGTAATGAAAGTCTGTTAAAGAGTAGTTAAGGATGACCAGTTTCTGAATGCCAACACATTCACTGGTTTGCTTACGACAACAAATACGATGAAGGACGAAGGAAGGAATGAGTACTTCTTGAACCCTTCGTCACTTCACTGACCGTACAATGTAGCAAAGGTTTCCACACAGCTTAAATTCACAAAGGTCAGGGAAATGAATTATTCTGGTCATGTCAAATTTTCATTAAAGAAAATGCATCTGGGATTTAAAGATTTCACTCGCATATATGTGTATGTATGTGATGTGATGTAAGCATGATTTGGTATCCATAGCAAAGACAGCTGCTCGAACCCCTAGGGACGCATGTCAATATATGCAGGGCTTTAGCCATGCGGTAAATACTGAGGATGAATAAGTTATGAAGGGATGAGAACCTGTGTTTTTGAATTACAGCCCATTCGCAGGTTCTCCTGAGGTGTGAGACGATTTGCTCACCTTCAATCGTGCCAGTTCACTTTCCACGCTTTAACAAAGACACACAATAACCCAATAAGTTCCCTATTTCTGAAAATGAAAAATGTCAAAAATGAAAAATGTACCCAATAGTCTAAAGAATACGGTGCCGGGAAAGATGGCTATAGGGTCACAGTTTCCCTTTGATGTATTTAATTAATCCATTTCTTTGATACAGTTATACCAGTGAGACTAATTCTACCATCTGCCGGATTTTTTAAGTTATGAAAATGTCTACGTAAAAACATAATATCTCATCCAATTAATCTCACAGGGTCACTACGGTGCATATGTTCCACGAGAGGTTGAAGTTGTAGCAGTGCCACCGATGAAATATATCCAGTTGTTTTGTTCAAGAGATTAAGAGTCCTTCTTGTGACCTCACAATAATGAACAACAAACTGCAGCCGTCGTGAGGCAAACTCAGCTGGATCGCTTTTATTTTAAACAAATATCCGTAAACAACACCTCTCCCGCTCTATTCCTCCTTCTTGCGTCCGTGTACACTTGAATGGACGGAGGGATGCCTCTCCCCTTCCTGCTCGGCATCGCGTGGGTCTCTTTGCACGCCTGTGGTCTCATTTTGTGTGACCTTTCAAAACCCCTTTCACTTTCACCATCTTGAGCTCTGTTACCCGTGGCTCACTCATTCCTTGATTTTGTGATTTGAGCCCAGTAGAGACGGGAACGTGCTGAGAAACTGGTCCGTGTCATGCTGTGCTGTGGCTGTAATGTTTGGACGTAGTCAAGGTCAGGCGATCCTGTGGCTCAGGTGTGTGTGTGTGTGTCTGTGTGTGTGTGTGTGTGCTCCCATAAGGAATGTTTGAGACACCAGGTGAGGTCTGTGTGAGGTGAAGGGCTTTACTTTAAATGTCCCATTCATTAGCACTAAAGTTATTGACTTTTCTCCAAGGTATGTCACAAGCAAATCAAGTTAGCGAACATGCCAAGATTGCGTGTAACATCTAAAAAGGGCTTTACGGCCCAAAAAAGGCCAGTTTTGAACCAAATCCACTCAATGTCCACGCTATCTAGAAAACCGGTCGGCATTTCCACCAATTTGTTGTAAGTGTACAATAATACACACTGTATGATGTCATGAGAGGTAATGTCACAGAGGGGAGCGATACATTCCCTCTTAATGGCTGCAACAAAGACTACAACCCATCATGGCGCCCAGTAAAAGACTACAAAACCCACAGGCAGCAGGGTGGTCAGGACCAGGGTTGTTGCCCAGCTGAACCATATGAGCTGATTGCTCTGGTGAGAGAGAGAAGAGAGAGGAGACACATGTGTTTGGTAGCTGTAATGCTATCTTGTAGCTAGCTATGAATACTAGCAACTCCTGGCACGCTGATACAAGGTGGGCAGGCACACACTTGGCACAATCATCACATTTATCAACCTCCCTGCTCATATTAAGACAATAATTTGAATTCTGCATCAGTCGTGCTCATTACAATGAGATGTGTGTAGGTGTGTAGCCTATAACTCACTTTAGAAGTGGGCTGAATAAAAATGGGCGCCCATCGTTATAGGAAAGAAGAGTTTAGCCTTGATTCAGTGCACAATAATGTCGTAAAATGTAAGATTTGATCGAGTTGGTATCTTTGGAAACTTCCACAAAACCCTAAAATACATTTCTGTAAGTTTAAACAAAACTTATCTATAATACATGCACCTGCAGAAAAAGGTTGAAGAATCCATCAGATAGTTCACCGGCCACTTTTCTGAACTGGATGAATGAGTGTGAGGATTGGGTATTGGGTGATTCTCCTGCGTGGTGACAGTCAATCAAGCTTGACAAGAGGTGTGAACTGTTCACCTTCGGCTTGAATGGCCCAATTCTTATGGGGGATAAATAAAATGATGTCATCAGGGTTCAGCTTCAAAGTATATGGAGCCCCACCGGTGAGAAAAGCCTGTAATAGAATGAAAATGTGAGTGTCACGCTGACATAGCAGCAGTGTGTTTGGCTCAGTGTGGACACGAACACTTAAGACGATGAAAATGTGAAACAAGAGGCGAAGCATACGGATAAGGCTCATCATTTTTGTTTGTTTACCTATTATTGCTGAACACCCACAACAGACCTATTTAAACCAATTCTCAGCCATTTCGTGCATACACCCTAGAGCTGAAGTGTTTGTGTATGTGTATGTGAGGGGCAATTTGTAGTTAATAAGATCATCAAGTAGAAAGGACAGTTGAGAAAATGCTTTTGGTGATGGGAGAAGAATGGAAAAAAATGTGAGAAAACACAATGATGTCCCGTGTTCCTCAAAGTAATGCAGGGAGTTTTCAACCTTTTGTCACCCAAGGCCTACTTCAGAATGCTGAAAAAGGAAGGATCACATTCCTTAATAAACGAGAGAGAGAAAAAATATGTTGACAAAACTGTTTCATGTATTCAGGGCCATATTTCCGCACCACATATTTTGGAGCTTTTACTGGCACAGTGTCGTCTCTCCTGCGTCAATTCTCATTTCGTCAGATGGGTCAACGCATCTGATGGAACGTTAGCGAGCTGACTGCGTATTACCGATTTTCAAATCCCCCTCACTACAGGAAAACAACAACATCAACCACTGAGCTAGCAACCTACATGCTGAAAATGTTTGTCTTTTTTATTAGTAAAAGTCGTATCACAGTCACGCTTTTAGTGATTTGTGTTGTTTTCTTTGGTGGGGATTTAGCCATTTTTATCCCAGGGCTCACCTCCCCAAGTGCAAATGTTCCACCAAAACAAGTTTCCCCCGACACTGTGGTCTGACTATGTGAGACTAATTCTAATGTGATGTGAATTTTGATTTGATTTTTAAAATTTATGATTCTTGAGCAAATTTAAATGTTCAAAAACAATTACGTGGCTCTGTAAATTACAAAAATAAATAAATAGATACATTTTAGTCTGTTTGGCTGTTCCTCTGCCTCTGCAGTCCACTAGATGGCGCTCTGGGGCCCACCGCCGCCCACTGGTTGAGAATGGCAGAAGTAATGTAAACAAATAAATCTAAAATTCCACTACATAGGGCTTTGTACTATCATTGAGCTTTTCTTCCAAATTCCTAGTTGTCATCGCAGCCCCGATGTTTGTTGTGTTCTTCCTGCAAAAACAGACTTTAATTGTTTATAAGGGTCATTATCATTCAGTCACAGTCTGTGACGCTGGCAGTAGATCCATAACCGGGTAGCAGCAGGGTAATCAATCACTGTGTCGGACACCGACACGACGCGTGACATGGGAGATCCAGAACTGTGGCAGTGCTACATCACAGCATATCTGAGGTGGACACAAACAGCATTGATCTGGTTTTGATCTAAAAAGGCTTAAGGTCACGCCGCAACATTTGAAGAGTCTGTCCAATGTACAGACCGTGGCTCAGTCCAGAGCAAGTATAAATCTGGCCCCAACATACACCGTACAAACCAACATATACATATAGAAATGAAAATGGATGTTGGTTACATGTTTGCATGCATAGACCGACCAAATGTACCTTTTAACTCATAAAAAACTTTATTTATTTAATTCTAATCCTTTCTGCGAAGCTGCTAGTTTTGATATGATGAAACAATATGTTTGAACTTCCCGGAGGATAGTTTGTCACCTTATATTCATTCAACGCTTAAGCTAATGGCTAACCAAGATCAGGAAACAAAAAAAGCACTTTCACCTCTTTATATGTTATTAAAAAGTGAACCAATGTTCCACTGTTCAGTTTTTGTTTTGTTGTTGTTGTACAATTGTTTTTGCAAATAAGTTCTTCATACGTACCACCCCGATTGACATAATTCATTATTTCATATTATCTATTGCTAGAGAATATGATGCTTTGAACTATGCTATAATAGTATCTAACAGTTGGCAGCTCCATTTGAGCAAAATTATGTGATGTTTAACTGCAAAAGATCAGACAACTTCATGTGGCAGCCAACATAATTTAATCCCTATGATGTTTATTTCCACATTCAAAGCAAAATAAATAAAGGACATCACAGCTGACAGTTTTATTGCTTTGCTCTTTTTACCGCTCAGGTCAACAGGCAGCAGGGACCTCCTCACTGCAGACAGACATGTCAATTCCTAAAAAGACTGTGCACCTGTCCATTGTGTGTCTGCAGATCAAGTCACTACAGTCAGTGCATAAGTCATCGTGTTCTCGAAATCAACACTTCCTGTCAACAAGCTCTGGTAGGTGTCCTAATGGCTCATATAATGCAAGTCACGGCTCAGTTGTCCTTTTTCTCAAGGTGAAGAATTCCTCCGGGTTAACACAGAAGTTGGTTTGGGAAGAAACGAAGGAAAGCTGAATTTTTATTGTCATTACAATCATCTCCGGTTTGTTGGCCAGACTAATCTAATTTAGGCATGATGGAATTTTTCCTTCAAGTGCGCCGGCATGGAAATCAGTGCGGCTGACATTATTTGCCTCTGTATCCTATGCATATTGCCACAGTGCCACAACAATAAGCACGTTTGCTATTTGTTCGCCTTCATATTTGTATAACTGTCTGTAAATGTATAATATAGGTAATACTGACAGTTTTTCTGTCTATATGAAATCAGCAAATATAAAATGATGTCAGGAATCAAGATGAAGTGCTACTATTTATTCATAAAACTTAGATTCAGACAGAAATTCAACAAACGTCATCGTGTCATCGCTGATATTTTCTCTCTCTGTCCTCCTATAGTTTAATGCACAAAGTTAAGTTTCATAAAAGCTGAGCCGTGTTTTCAGCATGTTGTGGAATTTATTGGTCTATCAGCAAAATTAAAATTTGATGGATCTTTTATTGTATTTTAGCGATTCTTTCAAAGACAATCTACATCTCACTGTATCCCCACGACCATAAGATGGATGGAGAGCAGTCGGAGCAGAGCATAACTTATTAATAAAATGTGTAAGAGGCAAATTAACCTTCCCTTAACCCTGCGTTTAAACATTAGACAGAGGAAGATGAGGAGCGAGTCTGAGCTCTCTCCCAGGATAGCCACTTGGACCTGCATTTTTCACAGCTATTATGATGAAGATGAACTTATCAGTGGGAAAACTGTCTACACTCTATCGGACGTGTTGTTTTGTCTGGTGTCCATAAGTATCTGTTGCTTGCAGCTCTTCTGTAATCCTGTTAGTGGTTTAATGGAATTGATTTCTCATGTAATCTGAAACAGCTAACAAAATGAATGTGTTTATCATTTGTTTGTAGATAATATCATTTAATCACTTCACTTCAGATTGCAACCATTCATGAGGAAAACTCTATAATTTTGGGGGAAGATCTCGGAAAAGAAAAAGTGCTTTGGTAAACTAAAATCTTACCACTACAGGTGGCGTTAATGTGATTCATCTGATATTTTATGGAATTCTACACATAATTTCATTGTGTACCTGCGCTGTGTAAAATATAGGCGGTGCATTAACTGTAGAGCACCGATGCAAGTCGAGTCAAGTTCACTTGCATCACATACGGTACACTGCCTTTAAGGGCTTTACAGGCCCACGCAACAAATGGTAATGGCTGCAGCCCAAAGCTCTCCAGGACCATAAAAACTCTCCCAAAAACCTCAACATCTAAGATAAAAAAACGGGAGAAGCACAGGAAAATAAATGCAAAAAAAAGAATCAACAGATGAAATAAATTTTAGATTCCTTAAGATAAAGCAGGCTGCAAGTGTTCGACTGAAAAATCAATATCTTTGCTCAGATCACTTTCAGTGAGGACACAAGCCTGGAGATAAATCAAATGACCTCAAGTCGCAGTATCAGATTGTCACCTTGTCCTGATTTACACAAAAAGCACACTGAATAAAGCCCACCGCACACACACAATCTACGAGATTACAACATGCAATTTATTTGATCACGAGAGCAGCCACTCCTGGAAACTAATCTCCCTATGCATGCAAGATGTGAATCTCACGGGTATAGAGGAGATTAATATTGCAATTGCATGAAAGATCGGGCTATCCCTGAGAAGTGTTTTAATAGCCCTGATATATCTAAATCAGACAGCTGCTGTCTACACATGAATCTTCCTACTTCAATGGAAGAATGCCACACCTTAATTGCCAAGGCAGCACGGAAGGAACACAATCACCTGCAGGTTACGCAATTAAGATCCCACTTTGTTTGCGTTGCTGTGTGAGCTGGACAGGCTGTGTGACTGAATAAATATTTTGAGGATTACATGCTAAACTAAGGAAACGATAGACATGAAGATAAAGGTAACACATGAAATCCTGAAGAGGAAATAAAGAGGAAAAATTTGAGCTAGCGAGACAGATGTGATGGCTTATCCAGAATGGAGCGTCACCATTGTTATTCATGGGATTGCATGCCTGGATTAAGAAAGGTTTCTCTCCCACATAATAGTCTTGTGCTGGAATTGCCTGTTAATTCAGTGACACTGGAATAAGGTTTGGGGTTGATTAGAAAAGAAACAGCTTGGAAACGAGCAAGAGCGATCTGTGGTTATTTTCCAATTATATGGAATACACACACACACACAAAGCATGTCTCTTTATTGATGAATGGAATACTTAATTCATTAGTAAAACGGCATTTTTGCAGTATTGCTGTGATGATGCTTTACAGTTTCCATTAAATTGTATTATTTTATCCAATCCGAATAAGCTAATGTTTTATATGCACTCTGCATGTGTTTTAATATGTACTTTAATATGCGTAATGATCCAAACTAATTCAACTCCCGCCAGACTTGATGTTGCACCATCTTAGATTGTAACATCGCAGCAATCGGCAATCTTTCATGATTAAAGATGCAACACTTCCGACTCTTGAAGGATTCGGGTGGTGTTTCTGAAAATGACACTATTTTTTTTTTTTTAATGTTTGTTCCATTTGTTCCCCCCCTCTCTTTCATCTCTCTGCTTTCAACTGTCGAAAACTAGCGTTAATAAATAAGGAATAGATACACCATGCGTCAGGGTGTGGCAGTGTAACAATCAATATGACTTTTTAATACAACATACGTCAGTATGAAGTCAACGTCCCCAGTGAAACTGTGATTATTTGTCCTCCTTTTCGACAGGCATTACAGCTCAGCCTTTGAGTCATTCTGGGTGGACTTCTAAACCCCAAGTACAGCCAAACAATCAGTGACCACACTGGCAAAGAATCTGATTCCCCTCACGAGTGCCAATGCCCAGTGTCATATCAGGGACAGTTGTTGTGCAGAGGCATGGCCCGGAGATAAGACACCCGTGAGACAACAGGGACAAGGAGCAGATGAAAGACTGGAAGGAGCTGAATAAACACTCGGCTCAATTTTATTGAATTATTTGAGCAAACTTTGTATCTCAGGACAGCAACTCTGTGGCTGAACTGTACACAAACCATTCATAATGATTTCACAAAGAGCTGCAGACGTACAGGAATCCTGAATTCTGGCCATAACACTGCAATAACAATGTTGAAAGATTGCCATGTCTTTCTCTAGCAAAACACTGCAAAATGGCTAAAACGAAGAGAGACTGCTGCTCCATTCTTTAGGACACTGCACACCTTAACCTGTCAAACTCTATTATTAAGTTAAATTTCACATTTCTAGTAGTGGTATTGTAGGATCTGTCTGCATTTTGGCCAAGAAGGAAGAATTTTTCATTCTGGAGGTAAAAGCTTGACTAAACTTTAAACCGATGTCACCAAGAATCCTCTTGCTGCAGATTACCTCAAAATTCAGACTGAGGTATTTGTTAACTTGAAAAGATTAAACAATATGCGTTTATCCGCATGGCACTTCAGGTGATTTCTGCAGACGGTAACTAGATGGGGGAAAAAGCATAATGAAGCCTTTTGGGCTGCATTATTTGTCACTGAGGTGGCATCATTACAGACCCAGGTAGAATACAGCGTTGAGTCTCAGTCCTGATCCTCAGGGACCCCGTTCCGCATATTTTCCATCTGTCCCTGCTCTACCAATGCCTGATTAAATCAGGTGTGTTCAATTGATGAAAGACCTTGACTGGCAAAATACACCTGATTCCCCTAATCAGGTCAGGGTAGAGAAGTGAGACGGAAAATATGCCACAAGAACCAGGATTGAGATCCAGTAAAATAGCAGTTACTAGCTTTAGATACCTGATCTTATGAGGGCTGCAGATGTACATGGACATGTTACAGCTGTGGATATACACTCCTCCCCTTAATTCTCCACAAAGGCTTGAGAGAACAAATAAAACTGATAGCCTGCTGCATCAATATTTCAGATTAAAGAAACACCAGTGATGACAGATGAAAGTGCTATTTATTTGGTCGTTAAACCAATAAAGTAGTGCAGCAGACGACTGCAGGCTTTCTCATAAATCATATAAAAGCTCCAAAATGTAATAAAGCAGAACTTTAATCCAAAACCAGTCCGACTGCGGCAAAACATTTTATTTCCCGCTTTAAATGTCTCGGTGAAAAACTGTAAATGGAATCTTTTGTCTGTGTAATGAATGTACAAAGTCACTTGTGCATAAATGCATAAATGCATGAATGAGACAGCATTTCATGACAGAGATTAAACAGAAAATCTGTGAGGCAATCTTCATAGAAATAAGCCCTAAATCTGAAAACTCAGCTTGTTCACAGTAATAGTTTGCTGATAGAGGTCAGTGCTGTTTTTGATGTGATGTGACAGCATCGCATTGCTGCATCTGCTTCACCCGTGGCTGATGGCTGGATCTGCAGCGCTGCAGCACATCACAGCCGGGAATTCCCGTCCTGCTTCACTGTGGTAATTGAAACTGTGCAGGTGTGAGGCTCAGAGCACAGGGACTTAATTAGTAAAGAGAGAGGTTTTACCTGACCTATTTTTGGGATACCCAGAGAGCTTCTGGGGGCTTTTCTGACATCGTAAGTGTTGCTTTGACATGAAGGAAGAAAGGTGATTAATTTATTTCTATGGTATGATAACCCGTAGAGACATATCATCTTTCATCTTTGGATCATTTCCAAACCTTGAATCAAAGAGATCAGTGAGGTCAAGGTCTACTTGGATGATAATCAATCTTAAATGTTCTTGTTTGAAGCGTCAACAAATTCATGTAACGCTACGCTGTTTGCCCCAAACATCCATAAATCTCACTTTGTACCTCTGGGCTTTGCGATTTTGGATGTAAGTAATTGTCGCTAATAGATAAACATGAGCCCCTATAGAATCAGACTGACGGTGCTCACTTTGACTATTGCACAATGAAAGATCAAGTCGTTCTTCATCTAACATATTTATAGCATTGCTTTACTAATTGCATTAATGTGACATTTTTACACAGTGAAATTTCTTGAGGGACTCACTCATGTTGGAGCTTAAAGAGAGAGTTCTCAATGTACTGATCACGTGACTTTCCAACCCTGTGAGATCTGTGTAATGAGATTGTTGATACAAGGATAGGCTGTTGGGTGCTGGGACTCAACCTTTGGGACACTTTGAAGGGCTTGGACATCAAAGTGGAGCCCAGAGTAAAACTGTGGCTCCATTACACTGAAAGGAGCTGCGGTAATGGGGGGTGGAATGCCGTGGCTGATGTTGTGTTGCAGCTGTCAATGAGGCTTTAACCTATTTTTGTATCTTGCAGTGAACTTAGACTCACTGCACCCAGGATGCATGACAACAGGCAAGACAGGAAGCTGAATAGTATATCCTGAGTGTATTTAGTTAATCGTCCAAGAAGGGTTGAATCCAGGGCAACTGCGTTTGGTTGAAGATACTTGAAGACATCTGAAAAGAGGGGCAAAGTGTCTTCAAGTATATTCAACGCTGACCAGATGCCCTCGATTCAACCATTCTTGCATAATAATGACTGATGCGACCAAGAATCTTCACAGACATCTTAGCTCCATTGAACTCTTTTGACAAGGCAAAGACTCAGCTCATGAATATTCTCTGGAAGCAGTAAACAGTAAACATTCTGGTAATAAACAAATCTCACAAATAGAGCAGGGTCGAACAAAAATACATGAAAATGGATTTTGAGATAAAACACAAAAAAACAAAAAAAACAAAAATAAAAATACAGCATCCAAACGTACGTAAAATACAGACTCGTCCCGTATGGGACGCGATTAGTTCCGTATTTTCATCTCACCCAGCCGGCACCACGAAGACCCGCCCTACCCTGCCTATGATTGGCTAAGAATCACTGCCTCCGTTGGTTAGGATCAGGTTGCTAAGCAGGAAGAGTGAGATGGTTGGGGAGAGGGTAAGAATATCAGGGTCAGAGCCAATCAGAGGTAGAGTTAGGGGCGGGACTTCGGCTCTCAGTGGCCTGCTGGGTGTGAAACAAAAACGGATATAGAAATACAGACGTGAGTGCGAAGATTCAAATACTCGGCTTGACAGCGTCAGCGAAAATGAATACAAAGATGGCGGTTAGATACGTCGGCGAATGTTTTCTTTGGTGCATGGCGGCCTTGGCCTCAGGAGAGCAACACTTAATGTCAGAAGTCTCACAGTTCTTCGTATCCCAAATATCTCCCGAGTCAGAAACGGTAATTAATTCTTTTTAATCCGTTCTATGATGGGACGTCACGTTCGGATCGATTACATTTACTAACACGTAGACGTCAATGATTCTTGTTGCTGCTGCGGCTGCTTTATTAATCACTGTGTCTGCGAAAAACTATTATTGAACACTAGGGTTGGACGATCCTTTATTTTTTTCCATGGAAGGAGGCATCTGGCTGCCTAGATTGGTTAGTAACGCTACATGTAGTGCTAGAGACACACTATTTTTTTAAGAACATACTTTTTAACATTTACAAAATTACAAAAAGGATTATTGTAAAGAAGTTAGGATTAGTTAAAGCACTTTGAAAAGTAAAAAATACTGAAATTTAAGTATTTTGGTACAAATTACATATGGATTGTGTCAAGCCATGAAAATACTCAATACAAAATATGTTTTTTGTATTTGAAATATGTACATTTCAAATACAATTATCAGAAATAGGATTATGTTTAAGTATAGGCTTTGCAGCGAGACCGCATAAAACCAATTTTGATGTCATCACATCACAACCACTGCCATAGCTGGCAAAAAAATACTGCAGACCTATGGGATATCTAAGATACTGCTCAACCTGCTCCCTTTGGGCCCAGGCTTGGATTATTGGATTAGCAGTAAAAATGGATGATGGATGGATGGATGGGTGGATGTGTTCATATCAGTAACTGTAAAATATCTGGCTCTGTTTGTTTCCTAACTCCTCCACAACAAAGCAATTCCAGGCCACAAACAGGAAATCATTCATAAATAGTTGTTTTTGTATTTACTATGGATTGCTGTCACAACATAATCCAGTTACTACTGAAGTAATGATACCGCTGTTATTTTTTGACAGAGCTGAGGGATGTTGTTACCTGCGAACGCATAAACAGCTCAAATGAGTAACTATCAGCAGACGCACGGAGACAGATAAACTCATTAAACAGACAATCCACACCCAGACAGGCAGTATGTTTATCTTGGACCATGGCAGTCTACAGGATATTCATGACATCACGGGTTGTTTTATTGTGAGACAGTTGCGTATATGACAACGACTTTCAGCTTTAATCAAGATAATTACACGCAGTCTTGCAATTCCTGAAAGTGACTCAGCCTCAGTGGAGGAAATTGTGTGTTTGTATCTACTTGCACTAATTATTCCCTTTCTGGCTTTAGCCGTCAGCTGTAGCAAAAGAAAACTTCTGAAGTCTGTCGCTTGTTTTGATAAGTAATGATTATGATGCTTTTTCTACCCCATAAAAAAGTCCTGGAGTTGTGTCCGATGTTTAATGAGTCTGAAGGCGGCAACTGGCACAGAAGTAATGGGTCATGAAAAGCTTATTTCAGTAGGGAGACAGATTTTGATTCATCCCAAATCTGCACACCCAATTTACATATCAAAAAGCAGAAATCCCTTTAATTTCCATGAAATTGTGTGTCTGTTACAGAGTGACTTAGGCACATGAAGTAAAAAATCAGCCCAATGTAACTCTGACTAGATGGACATCACACATGGGAAATAAACCGGCAGATTACTGTTGTGCTAACTTCCACCTGATGAGGCTTTGGTAGCATTAAGCAACATTACCGTCTGCTCCTCCGTGCTAAATCAGCCGCTCTGGCAATTTGAATGTTTAGATGCTGTGATCATTGGCAGGGGCTGTAGAGCTGAGAAAAAAAATTAATTCCAAATTAGGTCAGGACTAGGAAGATCATTCATGTTGTCCACATCAATCTTTTCCCAATATCGAAAGGATTTGTACTATGAAATGGGAAACGAGTTGGTTACACGTAAACACTGGAAAATGAATTGGGAATAGTATACACCTTAAGGAAAAGGCCAGCTTTGTTCAAAGGACTGCATTTAATGAGGTTTTTCACATTTGTAATCCATTAATAATTGATTCTACCATGTAGAAAATGCGTACAATCACAGAAATACTAGATTTATGATTTTATTTTAATGCTAAAATTGCCCCGTTGCCTCATTGTATCCTGTCTTTCTTAAAAATCCTGGTTTGAACCACTAATTTTGTTATGAATATACCCATTTCTGAAACCAGGTTTTAGAAAAAGCAGCATCAGCAGCATTTGATACTTCTATACATTTATTTACCTAAGCACCAAAACAACCCTGTTGAAAGTTAATGATGATTCAGGACGGTGTGTCATTTAATCCTTCCCGACCTCAGTGCTGCCTTTGATACAATAGATCACGCTGTCTTTATTGACCGCTCTAAGGATCTTCCTGGCATCTATCAGACTTTACTCTTTAATACTATATGTCCTACCAAAGGAAAGGAAAGGTTAAGGTCTGTAGGACAACACGCTGAAAACCAAAGACATTATTGTGCTGATAGAAGGCAGAGAAAATGCTGATGAGTACAGAGATGACAGCAGAGTTAACACAGTGGAAAGACAAATTGATGAAGAAGTCTTGCTTGAAGGGCATCGGAGTACACAAGATGGTGGATAAGATAAGCGTCAGACATTTTCCAGTTAGGGTGTCAAAAGAGCGCCATTATCTCTTGTAAAGTAATGCATATGACAAAATGTGAAAAAAAATAGAAAGACGAAACAATTGAAATTGGCAAAAGAAAAAAGCAGTAATGTTTTGAGAAAAAAATGAATGTATGTATATGTATAAGAAGAAAGTCATCATTTTCTGCCCAAGGCCAGTTTTAAGGTCTTAAAACATAATAATCTGCTATTTCTGTGTGTGAGAAGCCTATACTAAAATATAATTTCAGCAGAGCCGCCTCATTTCCTTTCTCTGTTTACTCATATACCTACAATTAATCACCGACAGAACTTGACTTGTTGTTAAAATATTACAACTTTATCCTCAAACAGCTTTTTAATTTTGTTTCCATCTGTGCCCCCAATAATCTGCTGTATCTTCACCACCAGCCGTAGAATCATTTCCCCCCAAAGCAGTGTTCTTTACAACTCCTGGCAGCCAGGCATGTATTCATAGCAGCCAAACATTCACCAGTTAAATGAGACGCTGAGGCTGCTAGTTTGCAGTGCAATATTTAGGATTGTCTATTTTAATCCAGACATTGATAGACATTTCATTATTCCAGCTCAGGTCCTCAGGGACCCCCTGACAGAAGGATTTTTGTTGTAACCAGGAATTCACACACCTGTTTCAGGTTATTAAATCTGTGTTGACTCGATGAATCGGCCTGAGGGGAGGAGTTGGGAACAATTGTCCAAAACTGTTGCGGGCAGCTTTATTTTTACTTAATTCTTGTAAGGCAAAAGATTACATCAGAATTCAGAGAGAATCTAAATAATTTGAATTAACCAAAGTTCCTATGTCCAAATGAGTTGGTTCACTCTCTGTATGTCGGTCTCACAACCTCAATCTCTGAAATAATAGAAAAGGTATAAGTGAGATTTGACTCTGTTTTGCCTTCCGAGCTGATCGTCTTGCACTTTTCTAAATGGCTGCAACTGAATCTTTTGGTTTGTGTTGGATGTGTTGACGAGTAAAGCAGTTAGTGTGACTTCCAAGATTCTACCTTCAAATTGCATGAGAGCATCTGCTACCTCATTACAAAAGCAAGCCAAGGGAATTTTTTATTTTTTTTTATACCGCGTCTTAAAATCCGTTTTTGTCCATTCTCACAACATCACCTGTATAAGCTTTGTCACATCTTGGATCACAATCTGGTTTTGCTTCACCTCTTCCTTTTTTCCAAGGACACACTCCAGCATGTTGTCCACACTGCCTGTCAGCTTCTTCCATAAAGGAACTGCATGACACCGGGCCAAAGAGGAGGACTACAACGATTGCTACCGACCCTGCACAAAGCAACCATCTGTTCCAAAAACTGTCCTCTCGGAGACGGCAGTGGTCCATTAAGATCAAATTAAATTCTGGCACTTGATTCGTCCAGCCATCGTAAGAGTCTCATAGCTGCGTTTTGTGAACTAATTTCTTGGACTAAGAACAATCAAATCAGTGAGCGTCCGATGCTGGGAACTCATTAACAGCAGACCACAAACTGCAGACATGCTTAAAGGTTTTTACAACACATAACCACATAACCAGGGACTCTACAGCGAAAATCGAAGCCCTTGTGTGGGAAAACAGCTTTATTACTCCAGAGGCAGCAGACCCGAGCAACTGTAAAACTAGTCACAGAAATGGTATTGATCTGATTTTCAAAGTGCTGTTGTGACTGGACTCATAATGCTGCTTTGTGTGTGAATCACTTTATCTTTCTGCCACACTTCCACTTTTGGTTATATTAAGCAACAATTTGTGAATGTGGAACTCATGTTGGATCTTGAGCAAATTGCAAATAAAAGATTTAATTAGTGTAATTTCCCTAAACTAATATTAAACCCTGAGTGTTTTATGGAGATCTGTAAAAGTGGGATGGAGATATAGTGATGGAGGTCCCTCTGCAAACATTTAAAGTCGTCATAAAGGATAGCGACCTGTGCATTTGTACATACATAATGTATGTGACCACCCATTCACATTGCAGGGTGACCTTGTCCTAAGCGGGAGTGCTCTCTGCACAGATCCCCACCTTGGCTGCAGCGTAATGGAATGGGAGATGAGGAGGATGAGCCAGCCAACCAGCTTGTGCAGACAATGACTGATTGTCAGGGGAATGCTACCTAACATAATGCATTACCGCAACATAATTGACCGTAGAGGAATACAAGATCCCCACGGGCTAACGGTTTATCCTCAAGGTCAAGGAGTTACGGGGAGGACGCAACATACAGTAAGCAGAAGGGGATTCATGTCAAGATGTCTGAAGATGTGGCCAAAATAATAAAACACACTCGGTGACCTTCCTTACATCAACACCTAGGACCCAGCTAAGACAATCCAAGCTTGTCCTGAGTTAAATCTTGCCCTCCAAGGAGAGGCAAAACACTTAGAAATCCATAAACCCAGAATGCATACATACATTTTCCTGTCATGCCATTACATCGTCAGGGAAGGTGAAGATTTATGGCTAAAACCTGTGGAAGTTGCCTCTGACAGTTTGAAGCGCCTGGCCAATTGAGCCTGGCTTCTGTCCTGCCCAGATGACAACGTATTTAGTGTCATCACCCATCAAGCACCTGTCAGTCCGCTGTGCCTCTTACCCTGATTGATGGTCACCCCCTGGAGTACAGTGAACCCAGAGCCAGCCGAGCTCCATGTCACTATCTGTGCTTAATGACCCACTCCAAGGCTTCCCTGAGCAATTGCAGAGCAGAGGTGAGCTGCGTGACTATACAAACATGGCCACACATACACACGCTGTCTGCTGAAAACCACTTGTGTCCAAATTAGCTGTTTTTAAAGTTTTTGCACTTCTGCAGAATGTAGTACCGCTCAGGCTCATAAAACCTTAGAAACATTCCAGCATCGTGATTGTGTGTTATGGTGGATGTTTTTTCCGTTGTTGCCTGCTAAGGGTGATCGAGCTCAGAGTTTACGACGAGCAAAAGCTATATTAATTGTGATTCTGCTGGTAATTGTAAAACAGATGCATTCCGTGGAGCTAAGTGATTACCATTCAGGAGTTTCAAAGGTATCAAAGCCCCTGAGAGTCATTCAAGAGCGGTAAATATACAAAGTAAACATACAGTACGTGCAGTCTGTCTGCTGTCTGCTAGTATTTCTGTCTCTGTACTAACTTAACGTCGAGCCCACTCATCTGATTTCGTCCTTTCGGATTTTGGAAGCTGTCATTAATTCCGGAGGATAGTCAAAAAAAGACCCCAACACTGAAATATACATAGCACATCATTTTACAACTTATCAGTCAAACCTCGCACTGTGCTGAAGGTGCTAGAAAACTCTGTGTGTTTTGTGATTTCGAGTGCATGATGAATGTGCACTTCATTCTCATTCCAGCCGAAGGTTATTAACTGCTGTTAATGTTTCATTGACGCAGTGGATCATGAAGATGGATTAGTACAGCTACTCGAGTCCAATAAGTTGTCTTGATGGTAAAATTTATTGATGAATTAATCAGTTCAATGATCTGCTGTTTTGTGGATCACTGGTGCATTAGCCGTGGCCCACAATGGAAGGAGAGCAAAGGAGGGTTTTAATAAATAATCTTTCATTTACCTCAAGCATGCAGCCTTCTGGTAGGAAGTGAACGGGGTGATGACAGATACAGAAATGTGTCAGCCAGGGCATCTGTAAAACGAGCTACAATTTGTAATTCTGAACAGTTGAGTCGTCTATCTCCTCTATCTCGCCAGCCAGCGGAATCTCTCAATGGATGTCACATCAAAGTTTAAAACAAAGGAAGAAGCATTTCACTGCGGCATGTGTGTCAGGCAGTGATTGTCCCTCACATTTCAATCACAGCTAATAGACGCAGTGTTTTTAGCTCACAATAAATTGTTATTCTTATGAGAATGTTGATGGCATGCTGAGAGGAACAATATGAGTGCAGTGGGATACGACCTGAATGACAAACATGCCGATTTGTTGTCATATTTACATAAATAAAATCTCTGTGATGGGAAAAGGGGTAAACGTCCTCACCGGTTTCCCAGGAGACGAGTCGTCTATACGGGTGTTTCTATTAAACGTGAAGGCCCCCTTAGTGCAGGCTCCCACCCGTCAGGAAGTTTTTATGTCTGCCAGTGGCCATGTTTCCCTGACTGAGGGATTAAATCGATGGAACGAGGATAGCCGCTAAGAGAAAGCATCGGCTCTCTGTCCTCCAGAGACAACAAGACGGCAGCCATGTCCTTTGATGTGTGAGCTGTTTATGTGACTACGTCTGCTGACTTATTTGTTTCGCGTTGACAACAAATTGATCCCTTTAACATGGTTACTGGACAGAAATCCTTTCTAACTCCTCGACAATGTTCTGTGACATGTAGTGGCTGTGGAAAGCTCCTGAATAGAACAAACACATAAATGTAACATAACTTATTGGAACAGTGATTTATCATCACTCGGTCATTTTAGAGAAATTTTAATTTGACCAACTGTCATCTATCAAGCGAAGAGTTCGGGTTCATATTCTGAACTTTTTGATTTGAAATAGAAGGTAAAAGCAAGAATGAGCATTTAAACCTTCACAACTGTGTTGATAGAGGTTAGATTAAAAAAAATGCATTTAAAAAAACAGACACAATTGTATTTTTATTGATCATACCGCAGATATCTATCATTAATTTGCAATGTTGACATTATAAACAGTTACAATGTGGCTGAATAGCAATCCTTAAAAAATAGTTGGTGACAGATGGTGGGGGACCTGGGAAACAGGCTCCTGGAAGTACAACAGAAAACCAGACAGTTTTCCATAAATAAAAAATGTTTCAAAATCTCAAAGTCCTGAAATGGCTGGGTGGCTATAGTTTTGTCTCTGTGCAATTTCGCCAGTTATGACAGAGGTAAGCTGCTGGCTAAACATGACAGTATGTGAGAGCTACAGTCACGTGTCCTTAGCTTTGTCCTATCTTTGCTCTCGGAGGGGGAATATTTTAAGTTTTAGGATCACCAGCCAATCACAAGCCAGGATTTAGGGGTAGCACCTGTGCTAGCCAGTCAGATTTCCATGTCACCTACTCAGTCCATTTGACCCCGGCATTTGAAAAATTCATCTGGAGGCAGCAATTGATGTCCTCATTATATTTTAATACATCACTAGAATATGTGATGATGTAAAAGTTCAATAGAGACACTTAGGTGCTCTTCTGCTCCTCATTTGGCCTTCACAGGACGCAAGAAGAAATGAATTACATCTGTATTGGCCATGAGGACTCCTAATGAATATTTCATCAGGCTGCCAGGGAATTCTCAGAATTGCTGTTAATGACAAAGTGTGCCATCTGCCGCAGCAACAGGTAATTTACAGAATCAATCATAATCTGTTATCACAGGCTTGAGCTGAGAATATTATCACTGCAAGGAAGGTTATCTATAAAACCCAAATGTCTCCTAGAATAAGTTTACTCTGAGAGTTGTGTGTGTCACACATACCAAAAACAAAACCGGGTAGGACAAATTAATCTCTTCAATAAATATTTCACTGGAAAATTCCTGATGACAGCACAGACTTTCAAAAAGAGGCCAAAGCTTTAGACCCTTGGTCATTAAAAAACGGACTTGAGCAAGGACAAATTAGTGGCAAGTAAGTTGACTCAGCCAGAGCAAGCACTCATGGTGAATATAAATTGCCATAAGGCATTGTGTCATCAAATATTCATGAATCACTTACAGCTGGTGTTGTACTCCTATTGTCTAATTGCCAATTACACCTGCGACTGACAGAGCCCAATGGTGAGAATGATGGTGACAGCGTGGTCGGAGGAGGAGCAGGAGGAGAGAAGGAGGAGAGAAGAGATTGGAAGTAAATTACATTTGAGAAAATCAAGTTTGTTTGTTTTTCCATGTCTTGATCCATTTCATTGCAAATAGTTTCTTGGAAATGCTTGAATGAATGAATGAATGAATGAAGTACGCAGCATTCATGCTCACGCTCACTTCATAAATGTCTTAAAACTGAAGTGTGTAACTTTTGTACATCCTGATCCAGAAACAAGAATCAAAAATATCTTTCTATAGCGCCTCCCTCTGTTGTAAATCCCAAATCAAGACAAGATAGTTTAGTTACACATGCATATCTTTGTGTTTTTGAGGCTTAAACTCTGCATTATGAAATGTGATGTAATTTTAGGGAAATAACTTGCTTGTCACTTTCGATTCATTACTTTTCAGATAAACCTAATCTGATAAAACAAATCTTGTTCAAATGCACAGAGATAAGTTTTCAAATCTTATTATTCTGCTAATTGTTTAAGATGCCATCTTCGGTTTGCGGGTAAATGTTTCCAAGTCTAAAGATTTATGGTCAAATGAAGTCACGAGTTAATGACGTCAAAGTCAAGGTCTTTTTTGATTATATCGTGTCTTAAGTCATGCCATGCCACCAATTTCACTACAGATAAGTTTCCCATATTACAGCAAAAGACATCTAATGTATCACAGCTATTATGCAATAATTATCCAGAGCCTGCAAATATTATGATTACAGTTTTTCTCCAAAAGACCAAAATATATTTTATACATTTCTATTTTTCACATATCTTTTATAAAGGTATGTATTCCGAAACAGCTCACAAAATGGTTGGGTAGCTGTTACCATTCTGATCACATAAAATCCGTGTGATGATCTCATCCTTTCTGAAACTGAAGGTTCTTTAGTCAATTATAAAAGCAATCAATAATCCCTGCTGAACGCGTGATGGTAAACTGTTTTCATGTAGGTGCCATTGATGAGATTTTTCAAACTTCTTTCTGCACCGTTGGTTTAACAGATTAAATTTTCCACGGAGGGAAAATGTGGCTTCAGTTTGTTTATTTTAAGATGACCTGTATCCTTAAGATTTACATAACTCTCATTAGAAGGTGTGAGTTAGACAGCAGCACTTTCACTAAAAATGGAAAAGCACAAACGAGAGAACAGAGAAAGCGACGGTGCCCTGCTTTGAAAACAGCTTCAGCTCTCCTGCTCTCACTCACATTGTGAACTAAGTGTTATAATATTGGCCCATTCATCAAGAGGTAAAGACAAAGTGTGAATAAATACACCTAAGTCTGGGTGCTCCAGAGCCTCTCGGAATGTGCTGATCACACCAGGAAAAAGTTATAAATGGCAAGTGGAACATTTAAGCCTAATCGTCCAACACTACACTTATATCTTTAGCTGTGAGTCACTCGGACAGTAAAATTTGAACGGTGACGCAGAGATGCAGAAAAAGAAGAGGAAAGTTTAAAGCCTGTTCGATACACTAGTCACTTCCTTTTATTCGCTTGTCCGCAATGTGCACAAATTCCAGTGATTCCAGCATTCTTTTTACAAATACAGTAGTCAAAATTCAGAACACTATTTAGTAGTACTACACTTTATAGTAGCATTACATTAATTCTGTTTTTTGACTGTGCTAATGATGGACGCTAATGACCCAAAGTGCTGCACGGAGCAGAAAGGGAGAAGCTACTCAGAATGAAGAATTTTGAAAGAAATGGTAGGTTCCTTTGATGAATTAAATAATCAAGCATATTTTTTTGTGGCACATTTGATGGATAATATTGGCTGTTTTAGCTAGCTAGCTAGCCGGCTAATGCTACTTGTGGAAGGACTGACGTTAGTACGTGGAAGCTCATTACGTGCTCTGTTAGCTTGTAAGGTAATGGGTCTGTGAAATTCCTGTTTGCATGTTGTTATTTGGGAATTAAATGGGCTCACAGCATTATGCGCACAAAAAAATCGTATCGTAGATTTGTGAATAGTATATATAATTTTGTCAATCATGTTTTTGCACACTGCTACTGAAGATATAGCTAACTGCTAACGTGTTCTGTAGCATTATCTTGTTTGATTGAAAGCAAGCCAACTATCTAGTATACATTTAAGCAGTATTTTGAACTTTACAATGTGTGGGAATTTAGATTTGTTAACAGTTGGTTTGGCTAAACAAACTCTGTGGTAATTTTGTGCTAGGTTTACTGTCCAAGTTATTGCTAACTTCAAAATAATTTGCCTATTTTTGTGTGGACTTAAATCCACAAGGGAGAATTTCATAATATTTGATGTATATCTAAACCCTCTATTTACAAAAAGTTACGTAAATGTTGCGACTTCAGAGTGGTGTTTGCTGGATTTGATCAAGAGATGACCTCCATTATTTCTTTTGCGAAACAGCCACTGTTAATCTAATTGGTGCCTCCTTGACACTGTGGATGATTGACAATGGGCTTTAAAGAGACCATCACTCCTCTCTGATGAAAGCCTGGTGTCCAAACTGAGGCCTGAGTCACTATTTGAGGTTATGGAGTACCACTATCTCAGATTAATAGACTGTCTATAGACTATCAAGAGAACATTGTTCATTTAGAGGAAGCACATCTGCCCTGAAATTCAGCGACTGAATGCTGAAATCTATTTTATTAATTATTTATTCGGTAGGGACAGATACATGTAAATAGCGAATCACACAGCAATTATCCAATGTAATGCGTCACAGCATTTATTGCTACTGCTAATTTCCGATTCCTTTAAGGGCTTTTAAAATAACAAACATGAGGCATAAAACCTGAGTCATACTGGTAAACAACAGATTTAGACTAATAATACATTTTGTTGGTCTCATAAAACTGCTGAATGACCTGCCATGCATATACACACACATACAGTTAAACACAGCATAGCAAGGGGAGACTTGTGGATGAGGTTGGTATTTGCAAATGCAATGTAGTAGTCAAAATTGAGCTTGTTCAGTTTACCCAGGACGTGACAGTGGTGCGATCTTATCAGTCTCTTGCCAATCGTGCCTAATGTTTTAATTGCCCAATTGTATAACCTCTCCAGTGTTTTGGTCTCTGATGAACTGGCCTGTGACCATGAGGTAACACAGTAATGGATGTGTGACAGGATCATTGAGTTCAAATGGATTTTGGCCACATGAAATGTAAGACAGTCTCTGATTAGTCTGAATATGTACGGATGGATTTTAACACTTCTACAATTTTTTTAACATTTTTGTCAAATTTCTGATGACGGTCCAACATTAGCTGTAGATGTAGATATTTGATCGTAGAAACCTGACTGAACGGTTGGCTAATGATCATAACATCTAGTTCAGTTGATGTGGGCCATCTTCTACAGGAGGAACCATCGGACATTGTTTATTTTACAAAGCCAATGGGCTATTGCTTCTAGCTGTTTCAACAGTCGTTCTGAAACTGTGGTAGCTGACTGTGTCATCAGTATACATCTGAAGACCAGCACCTAGACATGATTCAGGAAGGTCTTTTATGTACAGACCAAAGAGTATCGGTCCTGGCATCGATCCCTGTGGGACTCCTGTTTCAATCTTTAAAAATTGAGGATTTTTTGTCATTGATGATGACACATTGAATGCTGTCATTTACAGTGGCAAAAGCCTTTATCTTTGTATGATCTCTTTTTTTCCAAAAGGTAGCAATCTGCACTCCCTGTGGAGAATTTCTGTCTAAAACCAAATTTAGAATGGTTCTTATTATGCAGATACTGAAGCAGTGTTGTCAGTTACGACAAGTCAAGAGTTTTAAATATTATTTATCCCTGTAATTTTTACCATAATTATAATTATTGCTCATTTTGGCCACAAACGATAAGCTCTTATGGCCCAGAATCTAAGCCATCACACATTCATTATAGAGCTAAGAAGAGCTAATGCTTGTGTGAGCACAGAGCCTGGAGGAGGTTCAGGTGCAGCAGACAGAGACAATCCCTTTACATTCAGAGGGGAATAGACCTGTCTGTCCAAAACCCCCCTTTAAGAACCAACCGGTGGAACCATGCGTAACCCTCTGAGCACACAGCACACAGATCCGGTGTGAGCTGAGCCAGAAAGATAACTCAAAGCAAAATGCAGCCCTGTTTGAGTTTTTAGTTTTTTCTGAGGATGTGCCTTATTGTTTACTTGGATCGCACTGATCGGCAATAACATTTCTGTGATTCATCTGCAGCTGGCTTTGATCGAAGAAATCTGTTGCACTGTCTGTCTTTAATTAAATAGATAATAAGTGCGCTCTCTGTGACCTGTATTAGCTCCCCCGTTATGAGAAAAGCTGTTTCTTATGACTGAATGTTTCATTTCACTTTCAAATCAATATGTTTTGACGCAGTTACATCCCCTCAAAATAAGGCCCTCATCATCACCAGAGATCACAAGATTTCTTTCTAGTCAAGGAAAACATGAATATATTTGCATTCTTTTGGTGGACTTGTCGACTCCACAAGAATGATACTTGACTGCTTTTACTTTCTTTGATTTCACTGTCAACGCCGTCTCCCTCTCTCTTTTTGACCACAACTTGCTATGATACACACATATGCAATAAAAATTTTGTGAAGCCTTTGAAATCTCCTGGATTTCTCCATTATTCATCAAATGCAGTCTGATTTTCATCCGGAGCATAACAGACAAATACCTTGTGTTGAACTGATGACACATGGACAACTGTATTTATTACATTTAGTGAAATTGTTTTTATTACCCGTGCCAGTAAAAGTACACAAAGCTTCAGTAGAATAACTCTGAGACAAACGTTTCCTGGAAATTTCATCATTCCTTCCCACAGCATTAATTACCTTCTTCCATATTTCTGCCATTTCTTGCATTTCAGTATCCGTCCAGATTGCTACTTGGCCATTTCTGAAACAAAAACGGCCTTATTCACTGACAATTCTGTGAATTCTTGCTTCATGCAGCTTGGGGTGACAGGCTTACGCAATAACTCTTACCTATCCTGGCTAAGAGGCAGGAAAACACTCCACATACACACACACACACCATTCTTCTCAGATGGTGTGACATGTTGGATTTTTATGTCGGCCCTTTGAGCATTTGAGCCATCAAGGGGGCTTTTGACATAGTTGGTATTCCACTGGTATTCTTCCATGAGTTAGATGAAGACCGTACTGGTGGAAATGTTGCAGATCTTGACAGAGCATCCTCTGTGGACAATGTCTCTCTTTTGCTCTTTTGAACTATTTGTCCAGCATCTTGGGTCACGCGTGCATGCCACCTTGTTGTCTTTTGTTCTTCTGTGACCGCTACAATGCAGTTAAACCAGATGTTCACTTATTTATGAACCCTAGACCGTGCATGGTGTGATCAGGGTTGACAGGAACGAGTAAAATTATTTTCTGTTTAATTACGTATGACCGTGGTTCCTCTGTTTTTAGCACTGTTGCCTCACAGTAAAGTTTCTGCATTAGATTGTCCGCTGTGGACCTTTGTAGAGTTTGCATGATTTCTATGTGTTTGTGTGGATTTTTCCTGTTTCTCATGCTGCACTGTGGTTGCCCACTGTAAGTAATGGTCCAGATTTTATTGTACTTGTAGGAGAATCTTAATGAAGTGAATCTAAAGGCCACATTCACATTTCAGGGTGAATGTGGCCCATATCTAATTTTCTTGCCTACATTTGTCCAAGCTCTGATTTTTTTGTGACCAGTGTGAACATTAATTTAAAATTTGTTTTTCAGCCACGTGTTCTCATGTGAAAATGCAGATCTGATATTTTTTTAGATTTTCTTAGCAATGCATCGTATTCATATGTGTTTGAACAGACAGCCAAAGAAATACAGCAGGGTACTGGCCTCAGTTGAGATTGGACGGTCACTACGGGTAACATTGTTTTATTGTTTCGGTAATGTGTGCAATGTGTGTGGGAAGGACGGGCCAAGGTGTCTGTTCTTACTGATAACAGATATAGGTGACTTTCAAGATGAACGTGAGCAGCCGTGGCAAAAAGATGAGAATTGAGTATTTCATCTTGTAGTGTGAACGTGGCCAACATTCATACCAGCCCTCTTGTGATGTCTCTTGTAATTTTATTTCAACTCGTAGACGACTGTGCTAGAATGCTGAAAATGAACATGACCACCTTATGACAGACAATTTGGAAATGGTAAACAAACTGGGCAGACAGGAGGCGAGCTTGTGCTGCTTGGTGGGTCCAAATGAGCTAAAAGCACAAGCCAGCAGACACACACACACATACACAGAGAGAGAGAGAGAGAGAGAGAGAGAGTGGGGGGGGGATCGCAGCCTCAGACAGTGTCTCTGTATTATCTGTTGAAGAGGGACTCGCACAGGATTCCCCGGGAAAGCTCTTGTCACTGGATGTTGTCTGCGCCTCGTTAAATGGGTACGACCGTTCAGCCCGCCGGTGCTGCTGCTGCTGCTGCTGCTGCTGCTGCTGCTTTCTACGCTCCCATCGTTTCTTCAGAGGATGCTGGAACGGGAAAGAAAAGTGAGACAGAAGACTGCTTGTGGATGAGATAGTTCGATAAACAACGCGTCTTGTAGGAATCAGTAAAACCGACCTTTAAACCCCGAAATGTCCCCGCAGCAGCGTGTGTGGACGGAATCAGCCTCATTCATCTCAACATGAGTTCGTCTTTATCCGAATTGTGATTCTAAGGCATTAATCCTCAAACTCCAAATAACACTGCGGGTGGTCTACCTGTGCTTGACTGCTGACTCGTGGAGTCAAACTTTTAGATATGCTATTAAATGGCAGAGTTTATTATGTTTGAGCTCTGCTGTCTTGCTTAGACGAGAGAGAAGGCGAACTTTGCGGGCGTTGCGTTCTATTTGGTGGACTTGATTTTTCCATTTTTAAGAACCGAGGACTGTGCCGAGGCTCCGTCTATCTCCAGAGAGACTGGCTATATGAAGATCGCCGCACAGTTGTTGGTTCTCCCTCGCAGAAATGCCAGTACGTGCTGTGACCACCAGGTTCATGTACAAGGGTCTTTGCACTATTCCAGATGTTCTCTCCTACCGACCCCCTGTTATCCTGCCCGAGGATGAGGTGGAAGGTGAGTTCGCTCTGTTTTTCGGGGTTGTTTGGGGCTTCCCGACATGTAAAGAGAGTGAACACCTGTAAAAAGAAGCAGTTCAGGACCCTGGACAGCTCCAGAGGGTTTTCATTGCAGATTGCAGATTCATCAACCTTACGATTCTTCTTTGTTTGTAGGGAAAATGTTCCATATTTGGGAGATAATGTTGTCTCTAGATTTCATCAGCTGGGTCAAGAAAGATGTGTTATCGTGTCTTTATGTCTGTCACTGTGGTTGAAGGATGACAGATTTCAATAAAATCTAATGGTTGGAGGGAATAAACCTGTTAGCTTTTGGTAATTATCAGCCTGATGCTTATGTTCAGGCTGATAAATTTTGAGCCGTAGGTTAAAGAATCTAAATTTGCTTTTTGCTGGATTTCTTAGGTCCATCCATCAAGGCCCACGCCAATTTGCTCCTAACCAGATTTTACGCAATTACGTATTTTTTGTGTCTTCCTTTGATTCCATTGTCACCAAATATTACACAAAGAATGTCTGGAAGAAGCCAAACAAAAGAACTTTTCTTTTCTTTCATCTAGTTTCATTCTGTCTGTATTTGCATGTGGCCTTTACGATTTTGTTATAAAGCCACAAAATTAGCTGAAAAAGCTCCTATTTGATTCATGAGGATGAACTGTATTTTCCCTTCCATCCATAACGTTTTCCTCTTGTGCTGTCATGCTCAGCAAGCAACAGATTCTGAGCTTTCTCTGAGGGATGGACTTAACTATAATCTACCTGAGGCTCCCTCCTAAGAAGGCCCCTGATAGCTGTTACGCCATAGTTTAGTAGAAATATAATAGATGGACAACAAATCATACTAAGACAGCATGAAAATGGGCTGAATCCCTGTGAATGTGTGCGTGTGTGTCTTTCCAATGATCTTAAGACATAAAAAACATTGCTGTATTAGACTGAGTTGTGTTCCATTTGTAGTAACTATGTTAAAAGAATCGTTGCGTTGACAGGGAGGCTGGCAGGTTACAACCCTGCTCTTTGATTTTGGAGGCCCATTTTAATCACAGCAAGATTATTGATTACAATTTTCAAAAATATCCTCGGGTAGAAATACACAAAGTAAAAGGTCAAAAACCAGATATACCAAATACGATCCGCTGGTTTCCCCCGCTATTTGTGAAATGGCACTTCGCTTCAAATGCCTTCAGTAATATTGGACATGGTCATGGAGAAGTAACGGCTAACGATTGGGGATAAAATAAGGGTCAGAAAGGAAGAAGAGGGCTGTGATTGATAATTTTTTATGGATAATTTGGGGAGAATACATTAAAAAAATCACTCACTGAAAGGCAATTTACGAAGGAATAAGATTGAAGAATTAATTGATTTTGAGTTTTAAATGACATCCTCATTTTTACATCTAAATTGTATTTAATCATATTTGGTTGTTAGTTGAAATGTCCATCAATAGTAACGTTCTACTGTGGCTATTGAAAAGATTTTCTGACATTTTGGCAAGATTAAGGGTCTGAAATGGAGAAAATACATTTTATAATGAACATTTTTATGGATGCTTAGTTTAAAAATGTAGATTAAAAATCCATTGAAATCCATTATGACTTATAGAAGTGCCAGAATAAGATGAATAAATTATTTTGTTATAAAAATTATTCCTCCTCCTTTATTTTATATCTTATTCAGGTTTCATCACATTTTGCGGTTAATTAATAAAAATGAGCATCAATAGTAATGTTCTACTGAGGCATCTGAGAGCACTGGAGCATTGCACTTCTGCTCTGATGGGGGTGGTAATGCATAAGAATGGAGCCATTGTTTTGGCAAATAGTCCTCAAAATGAGAAATTGTAGCTGGCCGTGATTTGGAACAAAGCCACGAGGACAGCAATGAAAAGATAACCGCAATATCAGATGTGAGAGTTTGAGATTATTTCATCCATTGGGAATTCCATTTCCCTTTCTTCTGTCTGTAGGCTGCCCAGGCCGACAAGTGGCAACCTAACCTTGCTTTGTTTTGAGGCTCTCGTTTGACATTGAAAGTCCACCAGCAATGACGACATAAATTTAATTAAATTGTTGGCTATGGCAAGAATTAGAACAACAGCTACATGGCAGGAGCGTTGCTTTTTGGGGGCCCGTGACAATAGGCTTCAAACTGTACTTTACTAATTTATGGTCCTTAAATGTTCAGACAACAGCCCTGTCATCCCTAAGTAAATTTTATTTATCCAAGGAAGATTCACTCGGCACACAATGCTCCGCGGTTGCACTCACACCCTGGCATGCCCCGTGTAAACACGGCAACTCCATTGGCACAGCGGGAGATTAAAGTGTGTTAAAGAGCACTTTGCCTTTGCCCAGGAAAGCGCGAGTATCTGATTCAGCTCCTCCAGTCTGAGTATTTTAATCAAAGCCTCCACACTTACAAACCAACCGACCCCATTATCACAGTGTGGGAGCGGCAGCACTGTGGGCCTCGCTGCATGTCGGCGGGCTGTAAAAAATGACTGCAGTCCAGCATTTATCATGAAAATGTTACACTTTGCATGGAAATCAACATATACAATATATGTGTGTGTCTACTATATGCAAATACAACATTTTGATGCACAGTATTGCTTCTTACTGTCTTACTTTGAGGCATAATTGAAACTCTGATGAAATAGTTCCCTACATATACACATACAGTATATCCACAATGCAATTCTGCGTCTGTAATTATTGAAAGGATTAAATTCGTCAACTAACTGCAGGGTGTTGAAGAATCATTAATTAGCCCAGTTAAATTTTAACAGTCCCACATCTGGATTTTATAATATCTCAGAAATGTCTGCAATTTAAGTATTTATAGTGTTGCGATAATGGAAGAGACACTAGGCTGAGGCGTGGTACATTACACGGCATCTCACAGTACATTATAGCAACATAGAGCCATATTAAGAATGAATATTTTATATAGGTTCATTGTTATTCAGCAACTATGTTCCGTGGGTAATTATTTCATGGTGATATCCCTCATATATTTGATTTAATTCTGCAAAGTGATTTCACAAACCGTCCTATATCATTTGCACAACGTCTAATGGAAAATTCTACCCTGCTCTTCTGCAGTAGTAAAGGGATGTTCAATTTTAAAAAGTAAGTTTGTAAGGAATAACTGCCTCTCAAGCTGTATCTGAGTATAAATACCAAAGTGAATTATGTGATTACATCGACAGGAATTTCTCTGGTGTGACATTGTTGTGGAGACATGCTGACTACCATTTTCCAGTCAGTACTGACAAGCACAGCACAAGGACGAAAGGACACTGCATCCTGTGCAAAGGGATTGTGCGCGTCATTCCACGGACGGTGCATGATACAAAGACCTCCAGATAAACAGATTAAAGATTCAATTATTCTGCAGCCTTACAGTCTGGTTTCAGTTTTAGGGGCAAAAGTAATGAATGACCAACAGGCTGTTGTTGGTGCCCCAGCAGTAGGCAACAGTCAATAGAATAAGATACACAAAACTGATCACAAGCACTGACGATGTGATGTAAGTAATCATTAAAAGAGTGAAGAAAAAAGGATAAGCCTCGCTGTCCCTGTTGGAGAGGATCAGTAGTGTCAGTGTTATGCGTTTTATTCTTTTCTGTGATTGGCACAAATATACCTTCTACATCACTTAACAAAGGAAGGGAACAACATGGGCTGAGCAAAATAAACACTTTTACCCCAGGGAGAGGGGAAGACAATTCCTTTGATCACCCACCATCCCTTTGAAGCCCAAGAAAAGATACAGACAAAAATGGCACGTATTACATAACAGTATTTTTCTTAGAGCACTGACAATGAAATCCGTCATTTAAAGAGCCAAGTATGCTGAAACAAGGAATGAGGAAGTGCCTTATGTTGGACTTCCTTGGTGGACAACTTGTTGCACGATATTCGTGGGTGTTTGGTCGGAGATCTTAGATTGGATTGGAATCTGACACTGGAAAATGCAAAGACTGCAGCAATGGAAATGAACCGAAACCCTTCAGATTTAATCCTTTGGGGATGTCACAGATTCTATGACAGAATTATCTTCAATCTATTTAGAGACATTGTTATCCCTCATGTATGGAGTCAATGAAACATCATTTTTAAGCAACCTAAAAATGAAACATTTCTAAGGAGATTGGGGTGCATTTTTGGAGGATTTAATGAAGGAATACAAGTCAACATAGTCCAAAAACATCTCAGTCAAGCATGCAGTAACAACAGGGTGTAACACATGAAGTATAACACCAGATTTAATGCATTGTTCTCATAAAACCATGTACTTTAATCCATAAACGCCTGATAGCTTTATAACATTTGTCCTGAATTAGTCATTACTATGGTGTTTCTCCAGTTTATTTAAAAAGTGAGGTTTGATCTGATCTATTGTGCACACTAGTGGATTTGCAGCTCTGCTCAGCCTCTGTGCCTCTAACACACACACACACACATACACACACACACAGACACACACACCCCACAGTCTGCTCTCACCTGGAGCACACCAGCAATGTCACACTGCTACACAAATGAATGTCAGAGAATCTTTATGAATGAACTGGAATTATTGCAGTGCTTATTTATCATGGTGCTGAGTATGATCATGACTTTTTATGAATTACACTAGTACTTTTCTAGCTCAGTGGCAATCCACATGAATGATTTTGCTTTTTCAATGTTATCTTGGTTGTCAAAATTACTGCACTCAAAGCAGCAGTTTGGAAGATTGTGAGGTTAGTGGAATTATTGCTCAAAATTTGAACAACTCCCTCTTCCTCCTTATCTGCTGCACCCCAGCCCTGCCTCCATGGCAACTGTCAGCCAGGAACACGAAACATGATTGACAACCGAGGTAGTGATTCCCCTTTTGATAAATGGAGGTGTTTTATTTGCTTTTTCCCAAATCAGATTTGATCAGTAAGAGTTACTACAGACGAGAGACATCCCATTTGCCACAGTGTATTCAATTGGATAGAGATTCCTGTCAGGATGAAATGAGAACTTTTGTCACGTCACACACTGTAGCTTCTATCCGTTGTAGGAAACTGACATGCCCAACAGCCATAAAACTAATTTAACAAGAGCGGAACCAATGCTGAGTAAAGTCTGGTGGGCTGTTGGAACTATATGTCCAGTTGGACGTAATTGGTGCCATATATACAGTATGGTATGATTTGACTAGGAGCCATTACACATCAACAAGCACTCAGAGTGTACACAGAGTATTTGTCCTTAGTGTGATCAAAGGCAAAAATGCCATTAAGCCGTATACATGCACAGAATCAGAAGCTCTCAATCATGCATGAGGCGATGTGTAGATAAGCCAACTCTCTCATTGAGGAAATTTAGATAGATGGATGGATGGATAGAGAGAGAGAGAGAGAGAGAGAGAGATAGCTAGAGATAGATAGATAGATAGAGATAGATAGAGATAGATAGATAGATAGATAGATAGACAGATAGATAGATAGATAGATAGATAGATAGATAGATAGATAGATATTTTATTAATCTCAAAGGTAATTCCAGTCATCCAGGAGTAATTGATAACAATAACAACAATATTATAATAAAAAATAATATGCTATATATAGTATAATATACAGTATATAATAATACATATAATATAATAATACAGTGTTAATCTGGTCATTTAGTCACATTTTATTATTGACACACTGCTTTCCATTGGTACCAATGAGACTTTTATTATGTTTTTGTCATTTTTAACGTGTGTGAGTTGCATCTCACCAGGAAGACCACCGGAGGACAACCAATCAGGGCTATGGCTGTAGACAGCTTCCGTTTGTTCCCGCCGCTGTACGTGCCTGCAGACTTGCTGGAATATTTCACTAATCCCAGTTTTTGGATCCCCCACTCGGCCACCTTTTGAAGGAAGAAACATCGGCGTTGAGAGTTCAGGCTCGTGTTTCCATCATAGGTCACATTCCGGCTCTGATCTCCGCTGCGTTCGAGCTCTGCCATTTTCAAAGACGAGCCTTGGACAGCCCGAGACCTTCGTCGCAAATCTCCCCGCTAGATGTCGGAAAAATGACAGTAAATGACCGAGGAACGCGTTGGAAGATATTTTGTTTACCGAGTAGATGTGCCTACACGCGCAAACCGCCTGGTTGGAGAATTGACAGCGGGAAAACCTCGACGGACCCCCGGTCATATTAAGAGTCATTCTAGTAACACAGAACCGGGTCCCGTAGCAGTGCAGCAGCGGAGACATCAAAGCCTTGGCGCCCGGTCTGAGGCCCGCGGTCGCCGCCAGCTTGGTCCTCTTTTGATCTGACTGTTGCAGAGCGTCGAGCTGGGAGAGGAGAGCATGGGAGGCCTTACAGGGCCGACCACACCACCGGGCATGGTGAATAATGTAGAGCCATAACCCAGAGCTGCTGCTTTTATGTATGCATTATATATCATTTTTCCTATTGAGGTGTTCTCTCGCTTCGACGTCCACTTCAGATTCCACCGCATGGATTCCACTTGTATTTTCTTGGATGAAAACTTTTATTTGGTGAGGAAATCATATCTCCTAGGCTATTGATATGCCAATTATGAGGGCTTGAAGCGCTAATCTCTAGTCGTGAGCCATGATTCCCGTAATTCTGTTGTTAACTGTGAAAGGGAGACGGTTACCGTGGTTATCTCGTTTTCCGGTACCCCTCGTAGCCGGGCGTAGAACTCCAGATGCTCTCGACCCGTCAGGAGATCATCGATGGCGTCAAACTGGGGGCAGTAGCCCATGTTTTGGTGCACGTCCCTCATCTCTGTTCGTATGCTGGGAAGGACAGACAGAATCGGGATGAGACGTCCATAATGTTTGACATCACAGGTTATTTTATTCTATTTTAAATGACTGGACAAAAGGAAAACATGATGTCAAAGACAATGAAAACTGTGTGTGTGCTGCTACTGTACATCAGCTGTTGAATTTAGAGGAGAGCTAAGAATATATCTCCATTATTGGGATCTAAAGATATTTATTACAGGATAAATGGTATAGATAATGGGTGGAAGGATGATATGACACAGAAAATCTTTGAAAGGTGCATTTCACTTTAAAAATCTCTGACAAAAATAACAAACTAAACTAAAAAACTAAAACATTCCCAAATCTTATACAAAAACATGTAGCTCAGACAGAAAAAAGAAACAATTTATGTTCTTGATTTGATCAGTTGAAGTCACTCCACATTGTTTCATTCAAAGCCCATGGCACTTTTTAATCACATTTTTGGTAGAATTTGCCTTAAGTCCGCATTGTACCCTGATAGGTGCAACATAATAATAATAATTATAGTAATAATGATAGAAACAATAGTAATTATCTATCCATCCATTATCTATGCCTTTTTTCCATGTCAGGGTGGAAGAGGACCTGGAGCTTATCCCAGCAGCCTATCTAACTCAGTCACACTCTCGTTCACACCTATGGGAAATTTAGATACATTTAGATACTCCAATTCACCTAAGCTGCATGTTTTTGGAGTTGGGAGGAAACTGGAGTATCCAGAAGAAACACATACAGACACAGGGAGGACACGGAAACTACACACAGAAAGAACCATGGTCAGCCCGGGACTCGAACCAACAACCTTCTTCTTGTAAGGCCGCCCCAATAAGTGATATAATAATAATACTAACAATACTACTACCGCTACTACTACTACTACTACTACTAATAATAATAATAATAATAACCATAATACTAATACTACTACTATTACTAATACTGATACAAGTACTACTAGTACTACTACTACTACTAATAATAATAATAATCATAACCATAATACTAATACTACTACTAATACTAATACTAATGCTAGTACTACTACTACTACTGCTGCTACTGCTACTACTAGTACAACTACTACTACTATTACTAATACTAATACGAGTCCTACTACTACTACTACTACTACTACTACTACTGCTACTAATAGTCAAATTACAATAATGATAATAATAATACTTTTTGTACTCTTTTTACGTCCATTACACTCATGTACACTCAGACAAGTACTCCATGGATTTCTCTTTTGCTGGTTCGTAACAAGGCTGTGATGAACTGAATCATTGATTATTGATTATTCCTTAGGTGTGGTGCAGCTTTATTCTATCAGCCGGTTGGATCCTAGCGGCAACACGCTTCATTTTCTATACGTTCTTCGGATCTTTTTTACATTTTTAGCATGAGAACGTTCAACCGGGTTGCTAACGTCTCTAACCAGCCACAGGTGACAAAGCCATGGAATGTGCAGGTACCCAGTAAACGGACGCTGAATCCAAGTTTGAGGAGCGAAACACTGAATGTAAACAAACAGCGAATCACAGCAGCGACGTTGTTTGTGCCATTCAGCGCCGATCCGTCCTCTTGCCAAAGCTCTGAAAGTGTAATAAACTGAAAACAGAAGTGTGGGCGTATTTGCATCTGTTTTTCTCTCTTCAGTTTTTCTCTTCCCTAAAGGTCTCCAGGATTTTTGTTTGATCTGCTTCAGCCACATTAATCAACATTAGCACTGCTGTGCGGGGCCTTGATCTATTCAGCTCTGCTTCTTTGTTGAACATAAAGTCAATTACCAAATACACAAAAGAACAACTATGGCAACTGCCGCCACGCAGAACCGACCGCGGGGCGCGCCGATCCAAGCTCGGAAGCCCGTGCCGAGGCAAAAGGATGCCGGCGCGTTCCCAAAAAAACGAGGAGGAGCGGGCTTCCCTGCATGGAAATTTTCAAATCTCATACTTCCGCGTCGGGGCTTTTTCTTCTGGCGCGTACAAAGGTTTGTCATGACTGATCGTGCAAAAAAAAAAGAATGAAACATGTGCGGGAGGGGAAAAAGGAAGAGGAAGCACAGACTTCGGCCTGTACGGCGGTGAGGGGTGAAGCGGTGAACGTGCGAGTCATCAAACGTGGAACGCCTTGGAGGCCGTGACACTTTACAAACGGAGGAAAGGGGGCGAGCTGAAAAGAATGAATCCCCATCTGAGCAGCCATCTTGGGCGGCTAATTATGACGAGTGACTGCGTGTGTGTCTATGTGTGTGTGTGTGTGTGTGTGTGTGTGCTCCCGGGAGGCTGTGCCTCACCTGTATCCGTTCAGGAAGGCCTCTCCGGCGGACACCGGGATGTCTCCCGTCAGCATCTTGAAGGTGGTGGTTTTCCCCGCCCCGTTGATTCCCAGCAAACCGAAACACTGCGGAGAGCGATGATCACACATTAACCCATTAAAGACAGATAAAGCGACGTACACGACTTCCCGTTTGTACGTATAGAACCGCAGCGCATCGACGTTTCGCCGACCTGTTCGATATTCAGCGAAACGACACGACAAAACGGAAATAAAGAGGCGAAACGAACAAGATTGATGGTGCTGATTTCTCCTCTTCCCTCCGGAGAGCGCGCGGCAGGATGTCGTCTCCGTGGAGCCCTGCGGTCAGGTGACCCGTCTCTCCCCCCCCCCGACTTCAGCTCCAGCATAAATATTTGATTTCTGTCATTTATTGATCGGTGCTTGTTTGTGACCCGGGCACACGAATGCACAGAGGAAGGCTAAGCTGGATGTAAATAATGCATGGAGAGGCAGGGCCGGATCAGGCACAGCCCGGCGAATCTCAATATTCCACTGGCATTTACACTGGGATTTGAACAAACAGAGGCAGGAGGGACGGATACAAGGAGAGAGCTCACCCAGAGCGGATCCCCCCGTCAGCCTTTTGGATTACGCCTGAATTAAAGTACCTGCGCCGCGCTCGAGCCATCTGCGTGCGACTTTGGCTGTTTGTTCAGGAGGTTCGGAGGTAAAATGTAACGTTACGTCGCGGCTCGATGAAGCCAAAGATGCTCCTCGTCTGTATTCTTACACGCGTCGGCTTTTAATAATCGCAGATTACACACAGATTCATGTGTCGCTGTTATTACCTTTTTTTTTTCCTTCTTTTTTCGCATCAATCTGAATCCTTCGACAAATAATTCAGCTCAGACCCGTCGTCACTGCGGTTTCTTATTTCCCATCCAAAAATACTCGTATTACTATGATACTATTATTTTTAACCGTTTCAGAACATGTCTGAATTTTAAAAAAAAACTACATTAATTTTGCTTATTTTTACTATTTTCACACAGATTTCCCTGAATATTTATTTCCTTTCATTTATTTTTTTATGTTGTTGAGTTTTAAAGCACTAAAAAAATGCTCTGATCATTTATTATTGTTTTATTTTGAAATATATAGATACATATAAATAAATATATAGATAATCAAGAAGGTGTATCTTTTCTTGATGCACCAAATAAATCATGAATTTTTTTTTCAACTTTTTTTATGACTTTTCCATCTTAGTATTCACACGGCAAACAGAAAACTCAACCCCACGCCTCAGAGAAGCTTCATCCACCATAACATAAACAATAATTCACAACCCTTAGCCACGCTACGCAACAACGCTACGTCTACGTCCTTTTGTGCAGAAATATGGAAAATATTTTGATATTAGAATCTATTCAGCTTGAGCCAAAAAATACACCGATTTTTCAATAGATAACAGAAATTAAAATCTATTCTGTCCATCCCTGCTGCTCACACGTATGTACCATGACCTTCACGTGTCTATTGTTTAATTTCACTTTCATGTTTAATTTTAGTTCCCTCATATCGTTGCTGAGTTTGAATTACGGCCCTCGATACTTTTTTTCATTAGTTGCAGAGACGAGATAACTATACAATAATAAGTCTGTGACAGTTTGATCGCCCCAATAACTTGTGAATGATGATTTAATACAAATCTGACATTAAACATTTAAACAAACTACGCAGCGGTGGATCCATTTGAGCCAATCGAGAAGAAACTAATAAGCTAAGAAAAAGAAGTATTTCTCACTCCCCGTCTCTCTCTGTCTCTCTCTCTCTCTCTCCCAGTCAATCAGTCAGTCAGGAGACGTGTCCCTCTCTCTGTCAGAGGTTCCGGCTCCCGTCAATTATCCGTTTCTTCCTCTCTGTTTGCTCTTTTTTTTCCCTTTTTTTTTTCTTTTTGGTGTGACCGCTGCATTAGTTAGTTCTTCAAAACGAGCCGAGGTCGGCGCAGGACAGGAGGACGCCGAATGATCCGCAGAGCACCGCTCGTACACCAGAGTTGACATCCTTACGTCGGCTTTGACGGACGGTCTTTCAACTGTACGTCATTAAAACGAGTCTCTGTAACCACGGCAACGACGCCACAGAGTTTCCGTTTATTCAGTTCTCTCTTACGTTATTCTTTATCATGACCAGAGGAACGGGACGCATCGTTTCCTCGTCCGATATGGAAGCCTCGTGTGTTGTGGGGGATGGGTGGCAGCTCTGTTGGAGTTCACGAGCAGAGAGCGAACCTCACTTTAGAGGCCGGAACGCTGGCTCAACACAAAGAGTGTGAGTTTCAGCCCCGTTCCAGACTGCTGCTGCTAATGTTTTGGGTGCCAGTCGGCCCCCCCCGGCCCCCCGTAGATACACCCCTGCCTTTAAACGGCGTAAAACGTATGAATTAAAGCTTTCGGATATGAACGGAAGCAAAGCGACAATGGGCTTGAAAAGGCCTTGAGTGGCTGTGTGATTCAGGAGCATTTGGCTCACCTCTGCAGCAGGTACGCCCACACAGAGCCTTTCCACAGCAGGGGTCCTCTTTCCAGGGTACACCTGCAGGGAGCAGACAATAAAATGAATCGACCAGTCAGGCAGCGAGAGAGAGAGAGAGAGAGAGAGAGAGAGAGATGGCAGGCAGGAAGCGGGAGGGATGGAGAGAGAGGTGGGGAACAGACAGTGAGAAATATAGCACAAAGAATGGCGCGAGAAAATATGGAGCGATAGACCAGAGCAGCAGGGATGAGGTGAGATGGAAGGAGCAGGTGGAGAAAGAGGGAGGAGGGGAGAGACGCCGAGAGAAGTTGAAGGAAACACGTTTTAATAGGGTGGAATGATTTGGAAGAGGGGCAGATGGGAAATAATAGAGGAAGAAAGAGAACATTAGTTTTCATGAGCTCCTAAGTGAGGAGATTTGAAATGTTACTGCTGAAAAACAGCAGAAAGTTGGTGACGGTGGTCGCGTCTTGTGGACGTTTTAAGGATGGAGAGGAGGCAGGCGGGAGGGAGGGAGAGAGGGAGAGAGGAGGAAGTAAGGATTAAAAGCATGAAGGGCACGGGGGAGAGAAAGTGAAGAAGAAGAGTGAAGGACAGAAGGAAGGAAACAAAGAGGAAGACACCGTGAAGGACAAATATGAATAAATGAAGGATGAGAGGAAGGAAAAATAGAACAGAATATATATATATATATATTAAAAAAAGAAGAAAAAAAAAGGGCCAATAGACAAAAGGAAGGTTGAAGAGTGAAGGATGAACACAGGGAATGAATGAAGAAAAGTGGGGGGGAGGGTAAAAAAAAGTATAGAGTACATCAAATGGAGTAGATGTACTTCCAACATCTGCAGCACCCTCGCAAATTGTCCGTTTAGCCCCTCATCACCAAGCACGCTGTTATTTACATGCCAACGGTACTGCCTGAAGTCCGTTAAAACGATAAAAGTAAAAAAGAAAACTACACGGAGGAGAGCAGGATCTCATCTCCCCGGACGGAGAAATGAGTGAAGCATCTCTCAGTCTGATTGGCAGTCAGCCTCCTGCTAAGATCTGGCAGTGACACTGGAAATGAGAAGGTGCTCGGTATTTTTCACTTCTCATTTGAAAACTTTCCACGCCGCGTCCACATCCTCCCCTGCTGACCGGCTTCAGCCTTCCGCATTTATATTCGAGTCTACATTGTCTGGAAATGTTCTGCAGCCCGGTGCTAGCTGAGAAACCTTCACTTAGAGATGGAGCAGGATTTGTCAAAATACCGAAAGAGACACGAGGCGAAGATTCACTTCTCAAAAATTCCCTTTTTGTGACTTTGTAATGTTTTGATGCAGCGGTTTGAAAACAACACTGATTTCTTGCTTTTTGCATGAAAAACGGAGGCAAAGGCTTTGTTGTTGCTGCTAAGTGTGACAGTTAAGACATTTAGCATTCAAAGGCAAGGACGACGTCGTAGCACTTTGAGTTCTGATCTGCTGTCGGCAGAATCGTAAAAACGTTCTTCTCCCGCACCGAAACCTGTCTGCACGTGTGTGTTGTGTGTGTGTGTGTGTGTGTGTGTCAAAATGAGCTCCGATTACAGCTGCATTTCCATTCTTATGTTCCTACATTTGGAAGTCCAAAAGTGTGAAGTTTCAGTGATCCCGATCAGATGATGAAAAAAGGAAAAACCACACAACAGGCAGTGAAAAGAAGGATGGGCTCTGCTCACAACGGACAAGTATGACATCATCCATCTGCAATAACAATGACCTTATATTCTCTTTACGCTCACGATGTGTCACACTGTGTGAGAAGGGTATCAGTGTCAGGGTAAACAGAAACAGCCATCCATCATTTAGTCCACCGCTTTACAGATGTGGATCACCGCAGCGGTCCAGCTATGGAACGTTGATCCTAATTGTCTGGATTACCGACCCAAGAATTATTCTGTTTTGATTGTTAACCTTTGTGTGCAACAGGGTAAAAAAAGGGCGCCGGAGGTGAGATACAGGATAAATGTGTAGGTGGAACTCAAAACAAATAAACAAAAATAAACAAATTATATTATGAAGAACTATCTATTCATTGAAAAAATCTACTTTGGATTGTCTAAACTTGATTCATCCCAACAGCCAAGTCTGCTCACACATACCAGGAATTTGTCTCTGGTTATTAGCGTCTCTTTTTAGTTTTTTACTTAAATTTATCCACACCCTATGAACACCAAGGACAAGGAAGGACAGACAAGACAGAGGGATGTACACATTCAGAAATAGATGCATGATTTACAGTGGTGATATGTTATTACTGCAGTTATGCTTTCGTTCTTTTAGTCAGACAATTGAGTAAAGAGATGTTTGTTTTTTACATGTTTCGAAGAACGAAAAAATTATCTTTGGAATTAAGGAGACAAGATGAACCTTTTTGAACTACTGCAGTTATTGCACCTATTCATGGAAGCAGGAAGTCCCATTCATTCACTCAGACATCCTCTCTGGTTAGTTAACGACTTGAGGAGTGGATCTTAAGAAGAAGTTTTATAAATATATATATATAGAAAAGAATTTAATTGAGAGTTTGCCATGCTAATGCCAGATCAAAGACGCAGACACAGGAAGGGAGTAGAGGCGATTAACGGAGAATTCCTCGCTGGCTCCGGCGCCATAACAGATGTCACGATAAGCAAGGTGACAGTTAAGAAGATTAGAAAATTGAGGAGGAGATTGCAGCAGTTGTGCAAAGTTGGGGAATCATAAACTTTGGCTTTGAGCCACTCTTCAGAGGTGGGCTTCGCTTCCGATCGTTGTCTTGCTGCAAGAGCCCCGATCACGGAGCTTCAGATCGAGGACTGACGACCGGATGTTCTCCTTCAGGATTTCACCCACAGAGCAGAATTCACCGCTACTCCAAATAAAGTCGGGCGGTTGAAGCAGCAGAGCGTCCCCAGACGTCCCACTAACCCCATGTTGGACTCCTCTTATGGTGGAATGCAGTTGGTTTACATCAGACGTACCACTTTGAACTCATCAGTCCAAAGAACTTTTTGGCAAGTTTTTGGCAAACTTGAGCTGAGCCTTTTTTTCCTCCTGGGTACCAGTGGGTTTCACCTGACTCCCATGGATCAGAGCTTTGCCCAGTCTCTTTCTTAAGGTGGAATCACGAACACTGACCCCATCTCGTGACTTCCTGGATGAGTTGGCAGTTGGCTCGTAACAGGTCAGGGAAGATGATCAAGAAAGAAAGAACCGATTTCAGTTTTTCAAAATATTTTTACAGAAAAATCATCATTGTGTGTCGATTGGCGAGAAGAAAAAAATGAATTTAAACCATTTCAGAATGAGACGGCGTCCTAACTGAATGTGTAAAAAGTGAACGTGTGTTAATACTTTTTCTTGGCACGCCTTGAGAATCCCAATCTCCCACTCATCACTCATCAGCGTGCTAAACGCTAACAGATGTTCCAAGCTTCCTCCGAATCTTCCGTCAACTTAGCCAATAGCGGAAGGTTAAACTGACAGCGCGGGCAACAGACGGACACACCTCCTTCGCGGTCTCCATCGATTACGCCGCGGGCGCTAACGCGGCAGCTAAGAGGAGGCTAGCAGGTGGGGCGCGCGGCAAAGCGTTCTCGTGTGGAGGAGCGGGAAAAGGAAGGGGAGGAGCGCCGTCGTGACATATGATTGATGGGCTGTCGATCGCTTCAGAGGCACGCTCAGATTGATGACGGAGCCCAGCCTGTGGCGCATGGTCACTCAAGCTGTGCGCTCATTGATCAATTTGTTATCTGCACCCCAAATGGATGGGGCACAGCTGTGGTGGGAGTCAATGAGGGCACCGCGGGAAGCATCCTGATGCCTTCTGCCACCGCGCTGCTGTTTTCTGTGTGCTGATGGGCATCTGTGTCTCATCATAGAGAAATATTGACGGAGACAGACCTCACCAGCGATGGCTGAGCGGCTCCTCCTCGGCTGCGTTCGGCCAAATTCTGCGCTTTTGACATTGAAAAGTTGCACGTGTGTTACGATACGGGACACTTATGGTGCTGTACATCACACACACACACACACTCAGTGATGATAAAGTGAGTCTGATCCGGAGTGCTGTTTACCAGTCTCCGGCTCCGTTGGTGCAGGCTGTGTGTGGGATGAAAGGAACGCCGCTAAAAGC
>OMNV01012391.1:0-50246 GCA_900303265.1 Brotula barbata
TTATTATTATTAATAATAATAATAATAATAATAATAATAATAATAATATACAGTATATGGAAAATGTACAATCACATTGAGGCTCATGTGGATACTTGTCAAAGACTCACTAAACAAATGACTATTAACACGTTCTGTTGCTCACTGATGAGTGCTTGGCAGTCCTATTGAGACAAAATTAGATTTCTAGACATATGTCCGTAATGTAATTATAATTACGGAAAGCAAAAAGAGAGTACAATGTGTTATTTGTAGTCATATATCACCATGAGGATACACCAGCACTAATTTAAATAATACAATTTTCACACAAAATTGTGCCCCTGACCCATTATTTTTAGTTCATGATCCTCCATTAAGCGTAAGAGGTGATCCTATTACTTATTGACTCTTAAATGGCAGCAATTTTGTGGGAGCCTGAGTTTAAACTTTTATTGATACCGAAAATCTCCCAGAGGTCTTTCATAGTTAAATTATAATGTTCATCATCAGTGATATTTTTTTTTCACTCATAGTGGAATATTGAAAAGATCAATAATTCAAACTGTGGAAACATAAGTCATGAGAATTCACTTATTGTATCATCAATTTATTATGCTTTTATCATTCAGATCTCCCATGAACAGGCATCAGTCTTTCTATCCACATTAGATTTAAATCTAAACAAATCGAAGTGTATTTTACACCAGGGTTGTGTTTTTGGGTCTCTCTTTTTCTTTTTTTTTTTTTGGCTGATGACACCTTTGATCTCACTGGATGCAGTGACATCACCTGTGGCAGGTCTGACCAATCAGACTTGCACTGAAGGGTTGACATGTTATGTTTCCCCTCTTATTGCTCCTCCATTGAACCTACTCGTTCTTTACTTGTCAGATCGGAAATAAGACCTTTCACATGTCCTTGAAGATGATGGACCAGATTGATTACTGTGGTCAGCTGAGGACAGAGGAGCAAGGAACATTCAAATAAGACTCCAGGTAAACCTCATGGGTTAACCTGGAGTTGTTGTGCAACACATCTCCTTTTCTTCCTCATCTTGTAGTAAATTCTGTCCCACAGTGCACACACTCTCAAAAAATATTCAATATTCAGACTGGCCAACAGGTCCTCTCTGTAAAATCGTGTTTGATGGATCCAACAGAGCATCATGCATTAAATGCACAATGAATGAAAAGACATAACCTCTGTCAGCAAGCCTACAGCCCCCATTCACAGTTCTGTGCCACAGGCTCTCGCAGAGCAGATTTCAGTTGACTCTCTGCAACACACAGGAGTTAAATGCATTACGTGTGTGCCTGTCATGCATGGGGATAGGAGAAGATGGCCCCGCCACATCTCTCCATTCGAATCCTACTTTCCCACCTTTGGTTCTGCCTTTATTTTTTTTTGTATCCAGACCATTAGGTCTGGATCCGCGTCATCCTCGGCACGTAATCTGAGTCTGAGCACTGAGCGGTTACGTTGCTGTCGTTAAATCTGTAAGGTGGACGGATAAATTATTTGACTGCTGCGGCGAGTGTGTTTGTGGCTGTGTGGTGTCCATGCAGTGACTGGCCCGTTGGGTGGGCAGATTGATCGAGTTGACCTACAGTAGGGCTGCTGTGCCACTTCCTGCTGGTATGGTGGGTCACTCCATCAGGCCAATGGCGTGGCCTCTGGGGCCCTGTTTAATGGTTTACTTGGGGGAAAGTTTGAGCAGGCAGTGGTTGAGGCTCTTCAGTGACCTTTGCCTATGTTGCATTGTCTGTTACTCTTTATGTTCAACAGGCAATGGTGCATCCATGTCTGGTTCCCATCATACTTGTTTCATGTTGTTGGGGTGTTCGACATATGTGTTGTTGTCTGGGATGGTGGCATAGTTGGTCAGCGGTTAGAATTGTTGCATCGCACTTAGAAGGTCCTGGCTTCAAATCCAGCACAGGAGACGTAAAGCCTTTCTGTGAACATTGACATAATCTCTTTTGCCAGTGAACAAAAAAAACATTATGCTGGCAGTTCAGGGCTCTATTTGTAGAGATGGGGGAAGACGATAGTTTGACATTTCTCCTGTTAACATACATCTCGGTGAGGCTGACCCATACTGTAGACTTCACAGATTCACAGAAACCGGGTTACCTACATAGTCTTTCAAAATGACACTTCAAATATCTTATGTTACTGAATAAGTTTGAATTAAGTATAAAGATTTTTTATCTCAGCTTTACGTCTCAGTTTTCAGAATGAAACCTTTTGTGGCTGTCTTTTGAAAAGAAAAACATCACCTGAAAAACCCCCACCGTGGCTGATTTCAAAACACAGCATGGTACTGTAGAAATTAAGTTGACTGACATGTCCGACATTCTACTGCTTTAATTTCCCATTTGCTCTGAATAACACACATTACAATAATTTGGCCACAGAGCGTCATCCGCAGGAAAATGTGTTGGGCAAGGGGAAACAGGTCTCATTAACCTCTGGGTGGTGTTGAGGGAGCAGGAAGCAACAGGGTGACTCAGCTTTAATATTAAAAAGACTTTACGCCTCGAGTAGTTATGAAATACAGTATCTGCACTCAGCGTGTTGCTCTCTTGGGCAATGAGGTTTTTAATAAAGCCTTACATTTACTCTTGTGTATTATATAAACAGATTCCAGGGCAGAGAACAACGTCTGGGGTGGACGTAAATTATGAGTGTAGCTCCAAGAATGTGTCTGTGTCTGGAATACAATGATGCTGTTGGATGACTTGATGATTTTTTTTTTCTTTTGCCAATAACCTTCAGTAGTTAATGGCAAACCTTTGATCCAATACACAATGATTAAACAGAGCTTGTAGAGTACGCGGACATGCATGTTTTTTTTTCATTCTTTCACATTGCGGAGACGACAATGGAGAGAAAGCGGCCACGGAGGTACAAACCTGAGATTGAGGCTCAGTGCCACTTAAATGTTTTGTGAGATCAGATGAAATATTGGAGGCCACCTTGGCTAAAGCCCAGGTTGTTGAAGTGGTGCTTCACAGGCTCAACACCTAAAATCCAGAGTTTGTAGATTTTGACTTCTCTCTGAGGATGGAAGCATGCACAGGTGAACACTCTCAATTCAGATCAAAGCTGAGTGAAATAATTCCATTTTGATGTATTTATTTGGTTTGTGTTGCACCAGAGAAGTTGATAGTTTCCTGTATCTGCTGTGTCTGGATGTCATCAATTACAGCAGCTCACTCCATGTGTGTATATTTATGCATTATCATATTCACTCGGCGGTCCTGTGTATCCTATATGGTGGAAGATGAAACCACCATGAGGCCCCGTGCACCAGATGATTGAAGATGCTATCGTCATTGTTCAATGTTGCTCCTTACCGTTGTTATGGTTGATGAATAGCCTGCATGGCATACAATTCCTCAAATCTCATTTTGATTGTAGCCTGTAGCTAGAGGGATCTGGTGCCATTACACAAACATGCATGCACACACACATGCAGAGGCACACAGGCATACGCACATGCACAGACGTACATGTAATCAAATGCCTTTGGACAAGCATGCAAACACATTAAACACCAATTTGAATCGCTTGAAGTCTGATTTAGGTCACCTCATCTCAATCTGGCTTCTCTTTCTCTCACTCCATTGTTTGTGACACACGACACAAGAAAAGAGACAGATCACGCAATACTGTACAACCAACCAGAACACAGGGAAATTCTCAAATCAAGCTGAGGGGCCACTGAGCGGCAACAGCTTGTGATGAATCCCTGCTGCCGTGATGACATCAGCAAACTGTGGGCAACGCTGTATTTCTGCACAGCAGGCAAAATCTTATCAGTCATAAAGCGAGTCCCACCTCCTTACTTACTCCCATTTGCGTGTTAACAATAATAAAACTCAGTGATGGCCCTCTGGATGTGATGAAGGCACCGATTCGTGGTATCGTTCTCCTCCAAAGTTTTTCACATCGCTGCCGCCCACACAGCAATGCTGATTATACAGCAGGATAACAGATGTTCGTTTTACTTGCCTCTCCCACACAGAGCAGTCACAGCCACATATGCTTCATCTCAACAGCTTCTGTACTGTCAGATCATTGCCTGTCCATAGATTTTGTGTGAGCAGATGTGAAGATGTTATTTTTGTTGCGTGTGTAAGAGTGTGGCTGTGAAACGTCTAGGTAATTTTGCTATACACAAAAGTTACTTTTGCGACAAATTGTTAAATTGGAACAAATCTACACATTGGATTTTGTTTCGCTTGGAAGTAAAAAGTAATGTAATGTAGACTTTTCAGATTCAGTGACAAAATTCCTTGTCAGGTGATTTTATAAAATGAATGGGAATGGGACAGTAATGTTGGCCTGTCATAACATAACCAGCAGCTGAAAGAGTCAAAGCTGTAAACACACATGAAAACAGCAGTTCAGTAAAAAATATTTTAACCTTTTTTTTTTATTCCTGAGTTATTAATTCAGTAGTTTTTGAAAGTGAAATGACAAATTACCATCTTTTGAATGCAGCTTGTGTGTGTGTGTGTACATGTGCATACATACACACAAATGGAGTCTTAAATAACTTTTTGAATAACTCATTTATAAATGATGTAATATAGTCCTGCGTGCATTTATTAGTTCATATATAACTGCATACTACATAAATAACATACATTTGCTCTTCCCTGGCTGAAAAATATATTACCACATTCGTTTACAACTGACATTCACCCAAAAATAGGAACATATATAAATATACAGTATATAAACTGTAAAATAGTAACAAGTCAGAGTGCAGACTCTCCAGAGGGTTGAGGCTTCAATGATAACTCCATTGTTTGCCTCCCTCTCTCTCTCTCTCTCACACAGACACACACACACACACTCACACACACTGGGGACTTGATTTACTGCACCAGTAGACGATAGCTAGGGAAAGGATCATCACTGATCTTGAATCTATTGACCACTCTATCTTTGGGAGATTGAAGACAGGAACTTATTTGGTGGTGTCAGACTCTAGGTGGTTCTTTGGGATGGCCTCAAATTCCCATATTCCCACTCCTTTTTCCAAGCAGAGTGGGTGGTGAAGTTTGTTATGAGCTTTGTTGACTCTGACCTGTACCCTTTGTTCTACATTTGTTTTAACCTGAAGCAGTCACAAAGAAAGCTCACAGTGCTCCTTTGGCCTTAATTAATTTTAATATGAGTTATTACAAAGGACAACAGAGGGAGCTGTTGGAAGGGTGTCAATATCTTTGTTCTGATCTAAATTAGCTTCATGGAAATCAGCCGTGTGTATTGTATGATGGACTGTTAGCAGGTGCCATGTAGTTCAGAACCAAATATTGAAAAAAATATTGCTGGTAATGTTGTCACCAAATTTTGCCAGCTATTAAAAAACGAAAATGCACGATTATGATAATGATTTTGTACTATTAAATGGAAATGACATAATTTCAGTTGTTGTTATGGATCCTACATCCTTTGATATAATATGAATATACATATATTTTTAATCATGTGAATTTTTCCCATATGATTTTAAGGTAGTACTAGCAAAACTCTGGCTTTAGAGTTGGAAAAAAAAAGGGACATAAGGGGGCCGCTGGGCATCAAAAGTGGCATGCACACTAGTATTTATATTGTGTCTCCAGCAGCTTTATGAAAAATTCTATTCATGTTTTGATGTCAAAGAGGAACATGTCAAATCATTTCTAAACTCTAATATATGATTATCATCTCCTCCAAACCAATTACAAAGTGCAAGCTGATAGCTGTGACAGTTGCTGAAAGGCAGCCCAGTGTGCTCTGTGCGTTCAGCGATAGATAACTTTAGAAAAAAAGAAAAAACTAAAAGAGATGTCCCAGATGACAGTGTCCCAGTCTTTTATAGCATAATGACAACCATAAATTGTGACCACATATTATAAGGTTCCATCTGACATCTTGGTTGAGAATGAGTGAAGCACATACACGTATGAAGTGTTCTGTTATTGTGTCAGAGTCCTGTATATTAAAAATGGTTGAACCTAAGGGGACAAATCTTTTTCTTTTTTTTCTTTTTGTATTGGATATTGTTGACATGACTCAATTTCAAGCAGCAGCATGTTGTTTTTGTTGTTGCTAAAACATGTCTCCCCTCCTGTTTTGAATGTTTTTCAGAGTCAGAGGTCTCTCTGAAGAACAATGATGCACCATCTCATTTATATGCTTAGTAGTTGCATTCTTTACATTGAACTTTTCCACTATGGGATGTATCTATATGAACATATTTTCCAAGTTGTGAATTATTATTATTGTTATAAATCCAGTGTTTTGGCAGGGGTATATGCCTTTTTTCCTCTTCATATTCATATTTTTGTGTAGATGACACACAGTTTTACAAATGAGGTATAGCTCACCTCACAAAAGAAAATTGAAATGTTTGCCAAAGTGGGAAAATCGTTATTACAACATGAAAAAATTACATTAAATGAGAAAATTGTCCTAGCGTTGTTTTATTTAATGTATCTCCCGGTGACAGGTGGGGGCAGCTATGAAGTTCTGTATCTCTCAAATAGATCATGCATACAACAGACACACGCACACACGCATACACATCTGGAGCCACAGTAAAACAAAACACACCACCAAGGGCAGAAGTGCTCAGGCAAAAATTAACAGCTGTTTCCTGATGACAAGCAGAGTCAGAAGAATGTGTTCCCTGTGAGCAGCATTATGTTATTATTCCAACAACATAAATCATTTCTTCATGGGGTTGGGGGGGAGGTTACATCTTCTTCAGGTGTACTGTACGCTTACATGGTTGCTGTCAGTGGCTTTGATTGGTTACATTTGTCACAGTAAAATTCATGTCAGCAAAATAGTCAATGATGTTAATGAAACATATTTGGCAAAGAACTTCTGAAAGTAGGGAGAAAATCCCATTGGGTTATTATGAATGGGAAAAGGTAATGGATTCCCTGTATTTTCTCCGAATTGGGAATGACCGACTCTCGTGTTGTTGCTGGTTTAGAAGTAAATTTGAGACTGCATTTCAGGAAAACGGGCAAGTGGATTCTACCCGGATACATCTGTGTCATTCCAACAACACCAACACACAACACACTTACCCTCATCATCATCCTCATCATGTTTAATGTTCGTAAAAAAAAAAAAAAGAAGAAAAAAAAGACAGATTTAATTGAGTCTGGTGAAAATATTGTCTCAACATTTGTTAGTGTCATTAATAATTCACAATGCTGGCAGATTTTTTTTTTTTGCTTTGTATAAAGCATTCATTGCAGTATTGAAGAATACAATCTTTTACTGGGGGGGTATTTTGCGTCTGATCAGTCGGCTCCTCCCTGCAATTCCTGAACAAGAGTACCTGCTCTTGAGACAGTGATGGTACTTAAGATCTTTTTGGTACTTAAGAGTTTTTCAGTGACAAATATGAAATTTTAAAATCATATTTCATGCTGCATTCCAGGTTTTCTGTTTGCTTTTCGCTTTGTTTTTTATTATTAAATCTTAAAAGTACATACAATTAGTTCTTATCAATTCAACCAAATGCTGTATAATACAAAAAATAAATTCCGATTGTATGCACAATCAATTCTGAAATGTGCCTTTCCGGGAAAGAACTGCAGTAGAACACTCAGTGCACAACCTTCACATTGTTGTACATCGTACGTACAGTAGATTCAGATCACACTTTCCAGCAGCCATACAGTCGTACTGTAGTTTAAAGTGAGGTCAAGTGTACAGCAAGTGCTGCTCGCCTGCAGAGCTTGTTCCATTAACCCACAGCACAGTCCAAGCAGTTAAGGAGACAATAGACTCTGCAGCCCAGCACATGGGAAACTCGATAACACGGGAGAGACACAAAGCCCTGCACAAAGCAGACCTACTTGGAGATGTCACGGTCACAACTTCAGCATCATTCTGAAGGTGTGTGTGTGCTCTGGACAACGTAGGATATGGTGACATAATTAGGTCTCTTGGCTTTCTTAGTTTGTGTCTTGTGCCACGTGGACACTGCGCTGTTGTAGTATTGTTGTCTTTGTTTAATGATCCAATGTGTATAGTGTCATGTATGCATAGCTCCGCCCTGTGACAGTGCTATTATGTAGGGTCATACTCAATCACACCAAAATCACTGTCCTCTGAGGCAAGGGCAAATTGATAGAACAAGATGGAAGAGACGAGAAATAACAAGTGACACCAAGATCTATTTTCTGCACATCTAGAAATAGTGTGTGACTGAGCATACGTCCAATGTGTGATATCAAAGGAAATATATTGTATGGAACGGTAGACACAAAGCACATTGTGTTCACTAAGCGGCGTTTTCCAAAATGCAGCTACTTAAGTCTAACAATACAGAGTGTTTTCATGGATTAACCTGCTTGTCATCTCTTCACAGAGGAGTGGGACAAAAACATTGCAGCTCTCTCCAGCTATGCTGAAAAGCAACCACGGGGAGTTTATCTGAGTTATTCAAAGTGATAGGAACACCATCCAAATCGCAGTGACGCTGCGGCTTTTTGTGGACGGGCAGCAGATTGTTTAAACCCACTCTGTATTTCAAACAGGCAGCCAAAATGCTGCCTTTTCTTGACATTCCATTATAGACACTAGGCTGCAGCTTCCACACGGAGGGGGAACTGGGCTGGGCATCACCGGCAGTGGAGGAAGGGAAGCAGACATAAAGGGGAGTCCGGGACAATGGCTTGAGTCATACTGCCATCTAGTGTCTTGTTAGACATCAACAGGTGCTGCATGTGCTGATGGTCTATGTAAGAAGACAGAAAAAATGTCTCAGGATAATTCTACCACAGGACGTGCAACTACAAAATAAAGATTATTATCATTAAAGTGACTTGATATTCAGTGAGAGGCCACACGGTCCACATTTTTACAAAAAAGTTCAGCTATATGACCTGAGTCACACTGTTGGAGAGCAACAGGATTCAATATTAGATCATAGAATCCAGCATTACAGACACCAAGACCCTTCACACACCTGCTAAACATCCCAATAGGCAGCAGTGTATGGCATTTATTCAGAGAAACTGGTAGTGTACAGCATGTTGGATTGTAACCACGCTTATTGTCAGTGTGCGTTCTCTGTTATATGCTAATGTGACGCGATATGAAAATGTCCTTGATCACATACGTAAACTGAAGTACAGAGACAGCGCAGTGTTGTTCATTTTAGTTCATTTTGGTCATTTTTTTCAACTTCTAAAGCTGAAATACACATGTGAATTAATGATAAATAAACAACAAGTGATTGCATTTCTAGAATCAAAAACAACCGAAGCAAACTCATACTGACCGAATAGATGTAAATTGAAGCATTAGCTGATTACATCTACACTTTTCACAGTACAAATTTTGGTCACTTAGCATGATAAGCACCAGTTTTTAGATTCAATATTGGAAATTAGCCGTCATGGTCTTTTTCTCCTCCTTCTCTGACATGCAGTTTTGATGAGGTTTGCTTTATTTGTCCATTTACTTGTTCAGTTATGTTCTTCTAGTTCTACTGGTGCTGTGATGTCAGACGGATTGGCGGTCTGACAGTGAGCTCAATGCTTTGATCCAGAGCGAGCTGCTGTATATTGACAGTCAGATAGCAACAAAAGTAGCTGGTGACAGTTGAGGCCTTCGTGGGTCTGCCGGCCGTGACAGAGTCCTCATTTCACATTGTTCATCTGACGCTCACATTTGGGTTCCAGGTTGGGTCCTAATTATAGTCAGTCCAACTGGGACCTGTGGGTTTCGTTTTAATGTCTCCAGCCTAAATGTCAATGTCTCATACTTGTGTGGATTCGCGCAGACTCATTTTCCTCTCTGATGTCACGGTGCATCATTATCACAGTGGGAGAGTATTTTTGAGGAGATGTAGAGAGTACATTGAAATGCAGGAAAAATAGAAACGTTCTGTCTGTCTGTTTATCTATCTATACATCTATACATCTATCTATCTATCTATCTATCTATACATCTCATGAAGGTCTGAGGACTTTTCTGAAAAATTTGAACAAAAACTGACTTCTAATATTCATTCTTCACATTGTTGTACTTATATGTTTGATACAGTTAAATACAATACAATAGATATAAACTATTGTGTATTATTAGTCAAACCTTTACCACGCATCTGATAAGTGTGCATGCACACACACGTATCCCCATCAGTCTTTCTAATGTGAAGGCCTGTGTTTTTTGGAGGTCATGGAAGATCAATGTTGACTCCATGGTGTAATCATCTGAGGAATAAGATTAGCATATTTTAGCAGCAATTGAGTTGTCTCACTGGCTGCCATAGGGAGGAGTGATTAGGGATTGATTGTCCCAGCAGGAGCAGTTGTAAAATTCAGGAGAGAAGGATGGAAGCAAAGGGAACAAAGAGGAGAGAGGACTACATAGAGGGAGAAAAATTGTACTGACTTTCAATATTAAAGCCCCGGAATACATTTTTATTATATATTACTGTAGCTATTAGGATGCCAGTATTGGCATGAATATATGTAAAACCTGCTTTTGAATGCTGCTGTAATTAAAAACCTCTGTAAAAAAACAAAACAAAAAAAACTAGATGATCATTAGAGCTTATACCTTGGAAAAATCTGAATGGTTTTGTTGTTGCTGTTGTTGTAGAAAATTTGGCATGCTCAAAATTGCTCAAAAATTGCTGCAAAATTGACTTTCGGTGCACTAAATTGAAAGCCCGGTTTCTCCGGAAAAACAAGCTTTTGATCTTAAATGACAGAATAAGTTCAGTACCACTAATTATTCTAACTATTATTATTATTATTATAATTATTATTATTATTATAAATCATATACTGTATTATGTTATCCTGGCTTCTTACTTCTAAAGGCATTTTTCTGGACACCACTAACACACTGGTCCGAGATCAGACAAATGTAATAGAGTAAAATAATGTAATATAATATGGTAGTTTAGGTGAAGTTAAGTGAATTTTGTCTGTTCTTTATCTTAAAAGTTGATTTTATTCTCATGAACTGTGCAGCAGACAACAGTGGGGGAATTTTCAACAAACATGTAGCATTCCTCAGTCTGATTGGTTCTTCATAAATATTCATATACAGCTTACAACCTCTGACATTAACTATCACAGGAGACAACAAAGGACTCATATGCATTCTCTGCCAGTTGGTGTCAGAGAATATAAAGAGCCCATAAATGTGCCTGTTTGAGCAGATGTGAATATCATTAAAAAATCCTCAGTGCGATCTTTGGCTCTTGGTGGTATAAAGGTTACATTGCATGAATTTATTGTGCCCATTACCTGTATATTCTCACATACAAGCTCCAGCTGCCATTACATTTGGTGGAGAACATCAGAGTGTGACTGACAGATGCCAGAAATGATTTGATCCAGTGGAGGAAGGTGATGCTGTACACCTCTGCAGCTTTCAGATGTCAGCCATGAAATTAGACGGACGGTCCAAATGAGAGAACAGCTCGGGCTAATATCCCATTACTACTGCTGCTCGCTATGAGTGTCTGGATTTAGCTCAGTTGCCCATAAGTCTGTCTGGCCAAATTTTTGGAAGGAGGACTGCCAGGAATATTTCCCTTGAAACTGGAGAAGACATTCCCAACATTAGTGGCAGAATGGTCCATATCTCAAATGGCCAATTCCCTGTCAGTCACGTCTGATATCTCCTGTCTAACACAGTCTGAGAGGCACTCACACAATGGTGCCTTCTGTTGCTGGGGTGTGGCACACAGCCACAGCGGCTCATTTCTCGGCCAAAAAAAAAGTAGATAACATTAATTGGTAAGTCCTTTGTCCTTGTGTTTTGGATGTGACCCTCACTATCCTCGATGAAAGTACAACACTTAAACTCAGCTATTCCACAGATCAGAGGAGTGTGTGCAGATATCCCACTTACTGCAATGTCTCCTATACCCCACACTGTTTTCAAAGTGAACGATTCGCACCACATGGCTGAGGTGGGATTTCCAGTGGCTACAAATATCACAAAAATAAAGTTTCAGTCATAATTAATTTGACAAAACTGTAATTGAAAGAGACTCTGAGATTTGGTTTTGTAGGACATATTTCATTTTGGTTTTGGGCATGAGGGATGCTCACAGAAACATTGCTTGCTTTGTATGGACACGAGAGGACTGAAATTTTCTTAAATTTAATCAGGGAAAAGGAATTAGCAGCTGTACTAGATGGAAATCAACAGTGAAAACGCAAGAAGCACATTTAGTTTCTAAATGGAAAATACTTGGAACTCTATGGGTTTTTCTTATTTTCTTTTACCCAAACAGGCTAAAGTTACATCATCAGTCTTTTTAGCTCTTGTTATAAACAATTCAGGTAACATAGACATGATTAATTTTAGTAAAACATGACATCACCCACAGCCTAAGTGGTGGATGTTTTTGCATTGTAGCCAAATCATTGGGTCCAAGACAGAAACATGAACAGAGTTTAGCATATAGTGATGAATAATTCCCGGCAAACTACTTTATCATGCAAACCATAAGCATAAACTTACACAACATTCACAAATGGTTGCTTATCCTCCGGGGTTTCAACAACGTGTCCGGTGAATTAGCATATCAAAACAGTCTGATTGGTTGAATTGCCAAACACAGGAAACACACAGACAAACAATGACATATCAACACCGGTTTCATCATTTTACAGTTATCTATAATATAGCACAATGGAGGGAAGAAAACAAAATTTCATTCTGCACATAAAATGAAAGTCATATTAAAAGTTTCCATTTCAAGTGGGTGCAACACAATGATTCATATATTAACGCAGCAAAATGATAACAACGGAACAAAAGTCTTGGCCAAGAAAACAACAGCTCCTGTTTTAGTTTGACTTTTATGGTCTGTTTATTAAATGCTGGGTTTTAGTCTTATGACCTTCATCAGGCATCTCAATGAGGATATAACAACAACTGATGTCAATACATTTATGAAATGAGATGAACAGAATCTCAATTATGAAACAAGCGATCAATTGATATTAGAGTAATACGAAAACAAACTGCAAAGACCTGCTCAATTCTATTTCATTCAGACATTGATATTCCTGCATAAGTAAAGGGAATTGTTCAATATCCTCCATAAAAATTCAAGCAGCTGTTTTGTATGTGGGTTTTTTTTTTTGCTTTTGTCTGTTTTCTTCATCTAACTTTATTATGAACGAGATCAGAATAAACAGGAACACAAGGGGATGAAAACATAAATCAGATTCTCCATTTTTGAGTCCAAAATGGAATAATAAAAGCTTCAGCATCTTACTGAGAAAGTACACCAGTGGAGACCTATGACTTCATTACTACTATTTATCATTATTACCTGCCTCTTGCATTCGGAGTAAACATAGTCATAGTATTAATAAATTAGAGCACCATCCGCTGTAGAGGATAAGAAATGCATTTGTTTAATTCAGTGTGAGCAATTCACATCTTGGTGACACCAATGTGACTCCTGTCAGGGCACGGTGTGGTGATAAAAACAATGAGATGCAGCTGATCGTTGATGCGGTGTTTTCATCTGATGTCAAGCGAATTTTAAGCAAATTTTTGAAAATGTTGCAAAAAAGAAAATGCAAATTAGGCAGTATGTGCTGCATTTCCATCAACTGACCTCTTTGACCTCTGTGATTACTGTTTCCTTCCTTCCCATCCTACTGCAAAAACACATTGATCAAAGTGACTAGGGTGTTGAACTCTCTTGTCTCATGAGTCAATCGATGCGTCCTGTTTTGTGATATCTTTATCTGATGTTTCTATTTGGGATCATATGTTAAGCCACGAAACTTCTGTATATTGAGTCCTCTGCTAGGCAATGAAATATCTGCAAAATTTTGTATTTTGTTGTGTTTAAAATATTTTTATTTTCTCAATATCTTATATTGTATCATCCCATTGTGCTAGTCTATGTTTTATGTTTTGGCATTGGTGTGTGGCGATAGCACAGCTTTCTCAAACATTTAAGATTTTATCACAAGTCTGAAATAGGTCCGTTACTCATCGTTATAAGAAACAGCAGAGAAATGAAGCTATAAACCAGAGATCAAGTAGAGTTATTGGGGTGGTGGAGAATTTCAGGGTGTTTTGCATGACTACAGCTATATGAGATGTCACAGGAAGCCAGAGTCAGTGCAATAAGACCGACTGGGCACAGGGCAGAAAATGCCAAACCCTTTTGCATTCTTGAAACAGACCATGGACTCACTCCTTGATTGAAAGTTTGATGGTGAGTGACAGAATGATCTCCGTATAACGAGATTTCTGCATATATTGAGTCCAAGTGCAAGTGATAATGGCGGGTCCCACAGGGTAAAGTCAATAAGCCAGTAACACCCTGTAGCTAGAGACAGCTAAATGTACACTAATATACATACAGAATGTGTACTGTGTGCTATCACACAACAAGCATCCAGAACGATTCACTGTCTTTATGTGTCAAAACACCAAATACACACACATTTAAAGGATCACACCTGACTACCCATCTGGTCCGCTGTTTGTCCGTCATTAGCTTTCTGCAGTGGTAAATAATAGGTAAATCAGACACAGACAAATGGGGGTGGTAACAACTGTCAGCACGGCAAAGTCACCGCGTTTCAGCCTTTAGATCTGCCAGCATGTAACACAAAGTGACAGGCAAAGCCGACTGCAGAAATCAAAGCCTCCTTTAGCTTCCACATTCTCTGAACAGAACTATTTGAGTGGCTTAGAAAAACTTCAAAGCCAGAGAGAAGGGGACTTTTTTTAATTTCAGATAAGGCCTTGGAGCAAAATGTGAGCTGTTGGAATTGTAAAAGTTCACATCTTAATCGACGTGACCGACTGAATTGAGAAGCGAAGAACTCATCTTCTTTCCTGTTTTTCTTTTTACCCGCTTTTTTTTTCTTTTTTGTTCTTTAGTTTGCATAACGAGAGCTGATGCACAACCACGTAAGAGAGGTTTGTTCTGCTTTAACGGGAGCTTTGGTCAGAGCAAAATACTGTACATTTAGTTAAGCTCTGAGTTCTGTCATGAGCGCCACTGATTTCTGTGTGATGCTCTTGTCAATAAAAAGCTAAGATAACCTTTCTTCAGTCTGCCTTTCTGCATATAAATAATGAAGTCTGCGGCTTTGACTGTATGGACATTTGCTTGTTCTGTTGTCTATTGTATATCTGAATAAGTACCACAGCACAGAGAAGAGGCCCCCTTTACAAATTGGGGCAAAATTTGTCACTTTCCAAGTCTAACAATCTGACAGAGATGGTCACTTCACACACAGATTTATCAGGTGTGTTTATGTGTGATAAATTCACTCTCAAGCTCTCCTTGGTCTTTCTGACACTGTATCAGTGATCTGATGAGGAAATGGAAAGTGAAAGTGTTCCCATTTGTGTACACTTTTATAATTATGTAGACATAACAAAACACAAAAGTCACAGAAATCCTCCCATCCCATTAATTCATTAATTTAATTAAACACAAAACACACAACACTCAACACTACACTTCTGTGCACACTGAGAACAACATTTTGTAATGAATACATGCTTATGTGTTCATATGCACATCTGCACTGTCTATCACAGTCGCTTATTAAAAATGCAAAATAGTAAGTGAGTTAATGAGGAGATTGGGGGGCAGTGTGTGTGTCTGGGTCTGTGTGTGTGTATGCGCATGTCTGTGTGTCTGCTTGTGTGCGTGTGTTAGTGTGTGTGTGTGTGTGTGGCTCACGGCAATATGTTGTTGTTTATAATTTGTTTGCTGCCAGCACCTGAAATGCGGCCTCAAATCAACCCACAGTCATGCTGCTGCTTTTCGTAATGTGAAATTTCCACAACAAATCCTGGCATTGGACTTGATGTGAACGTTACTGCTGTTATTCAGTCTGTCTGAATGCATTTTTACCTGCATTTTCCTGTTGGTCTTGGTTTGAACAGGCCTTAACACACTGTCACAAAAAACTGTCTTTTTCTTTCGCTGGTGCTCATTAAATTCCTTAAATTGGATGTAGCTTTTTTTTTTTTCAGGAAATAAGGTTGTTATAGAAGTTCTGTTCATATTTTTACTTTAAAACTCAGGCTGCACCTACATTTCATATAGCAGATTCATATTACAAGCACCAACAAAACCTCTGATCCACACATCAATACATTATGTTGTTTTGTTCTCTTTTTTTCCACACCGCCGACCCAAATTTTCATTGTTCATCTTCAGGTAATTTGAATTGTATATCAGGCAGTGTTTTGGATCAGTCTAATCCAAAACTGGCTGAGGCTTTACCAGTATTGTGAATCAGTTTGGACTCTCCTGTCCAAACATTTTTTCTCTTTCTCATTTAAATAAATATAGAATGTCTGTGCACGGCCATGGTCCATGCCAACACATATGCATCACCATACACACAACTAGGTTGTCTACAATCTCACAATACAATTTTCTTTTGGTCTCCTGAAATCAGAAAGAGAAAGGGAAGTGAGTAGGTTACTGTGTTTTAGGTACAAACGGAAAAAAATGGTGTTACCATCATTTGCCTTTAAGAAAAGCACCAATGCTCCAAGGTACAATAAGCATGATGGAGAACATGCCACAGTGGCTCTGTGGATTTTTTTCCTCAGTCCTGGTGTAATCCCAGACCGACTTGATGATGTTGAGATCAGGGCTCTGTGGGGGCCGTACCATCTGTTGCAAGACTCCTTGTTCTTCTTTTGGCTGAAGATACTGTATCTCTTTATGACTTTGGCTTTATGTTTGGGATTGTTGTCATGCTGCAGAATGAATTTGGGACCAATCATACACATCGCTGATGGTATTCAGATAAATATTTTTTTGTGAAACATCTAAGGTACCTGGTAAAGTGTGGTGGTGAGTGTATGTTAATGTGTGTGTTTGAGACAGTATGGCATATGGTGTTGCAGGTGACAATTGGACACAGGTGTATCTAATTGCCAGATCAGTGAAGCAGGAACCTGTTTAGGTTTCTCTGCGAGAGACTGCTAGATACACATGAGCTTGTAAGAAAAATCTAAGAATATAAATAATATTATAATAAAAAAATAATAATGCTGAACGCTGTTTTATTGTGTTAACATATGGTATGAGTAAGCTACCCATAGAAATAAAATTTAAAGGTTATTGTCTCCATCATCCTCCTCATAAGGAAGAATCCATTCTGGGAAAGGAACCAAGTCTGGGCTAACGGATTTGCCTACTGGCTCATCACCAGGTGTTCCAAGATATTGGCCCATTACATTTCCTACACAGTACCACAGTACAAAAACATATCATGAATCCCCAACATCAGTTACGCATGTATCACAATTTGACACATCATGGCAACCCAGGGAGATGTTCATTCAGCCACTGAGTAGCAAAGGGATCTGCCAGGTTGTTGAGAATTGTAACCAGCAGGTTACGATGTTGTCATGAGGGTCTACAACATGCTGGGCCAGTTAGATTTAAAGCTGTACTCTTTCCCCTTCAGTTACAAAAATACAGTCCAGGGCTATTTCATGCTTTAAAATGACGTCCCCTTGGTTTTGGTCTTTCATCATGTCTGAGTCAAGGGCAGCTTTGTTATTTTCATGTCATAGTACATAGTGACGGTATGTTATCAATATATTCTGCTAGAAACGCAACACTGTACCAAGGAAAAAGTCCAAATCCGCACTTCGCATCCAAGCTGATCTGCCAGTCCACAATCACCAGACAACATTCATTCCTTTCACTTGCTGTTAGTTCAACAAAATCCAAATGCAAATCATGGAATGGTAATCCGGTGGTGGATGAGCACTGAAAGGCATTTGTTGGCTTCTCCCAACATTGTGTGTGGCACAAACTTGATATTTTTCCCCCAAAACCTTTTTCTACAAAACTTTGCAAATCCTTTGGTGAACCAATATCTCTTCTATCTGAACCAGAATTGGTTCTGAATTATTATATAATTTAACCTATATCTCTGTCAGCATTCCTCGCTTTGATACGTGGTATTTATCATTTGGCTTACAAGGGAAACAGATATTTAGGTGAACATGGTTTTGCCTTTGGCCCATACCAGACGCCATGTTTGGCATAGGCCTGTGCTTTTTCCCGAAGAGCCCTTTGATCAGGTGTGGATCTGCTCTGGAGCTCCTGGAGATCAGCTGTGTGTGTTATCGTATGAGCTAGAGGAACAAAAACAAGTTGTGATGTAAGAAATTCTTGTCTGGCTGCTCGCTTTACAGATATGTTTGCCTTGGCATTCCCCTGTGAAACTGGGTCAGAGTTGTTACATTTACGCGCAGCAAGCTGCTTTGGGAGCTTCAGCGCTTCCAGCAACCCAGCCACTAGCTCGCTGATGTCAGAAACTGTGTGTATTTCCACAATATCCCAAAATCATGGTTGATACCAAATGTCTATTTACTGTCTGTATATACATTAGGCGCTTTATCTTTTGCATTCTGCCACGCTTCTGTAGCTGCTGTCAATTCTGCTGCTTGTGCAGAAATGTTAGAAGCAACTATTTTTTTTTTTACAACGATTTCAATTATATAATTTACAGCTAAACCTGCTTTCACCTTGCCTGTGTCTGGGTCATATGGTGCTGAGCCGTCCACAAAGAGCTCCAGGTCTTTTCTTGACAGTGGCGTTTCTTCTATGTCCGGCTCAGGGGAGAAAATTTCCATTATTGCTGCTGCACAGTTATATTGTTCACCGTCTGGTCTGCCAGAATATGGCAGAGGTTTACTGGGTGCAGATGGAGATGGACCTGGCAGGTCTGCTGGGGTGACTTCTCAGATTTGGTGGAGCCTAGTCCAAGTCGGGGTCCCTTGTGTATTTCAAATACTGAGCAGAAACATTTCTCTGTCCCCTGTCTGTGTTTTTTTTTCTCCCTATGTTTACAGTCAATCACTGAAGCCTTTCCAGGCTTTAAATGATCTATATTTCTTTTTCTTTTATCACATTTCTCCTGTTTTGCTTTTTCCCTTTAGGTACAAACCGTCTAAACTGACACTTCCTCCCAAAGGAAATCCACATTCAGTTATCCAAACATGCAGCTATTCACAACGCTTTGGTTCATGATTTATCAACACATACAGTATAATACTGTATATTCCCCTGTCTGGAGCATCTTCCAGCTTCATATACCTTGACCATTTTACTTTTCATGGTACCTTTAAAGGGTCATTTATGCTCCCCTTACATATGAAAATTACAAAATGGACAAAATGAACGCAAAGCACACTTATACACATTGAACGTCTCGGTTGTATGAGCCTTTAGGTAATTCTCTAGCGGTCCCAGACCTGCCCTAGTAGCTCTTAAGCTATACAGAATCCCAAAGTCCGATCCTGGTCTTTCCTCAGAACCAACTAATAATGCACAGTTTATATTAGTTTTGCAATTCCAATAACCACGATGGAATTTTCCTCAGCAGACAGACATCTCTGAATGGAGCCTCTCCATTAATTAGGAATCCCATGTGACATAACCTCGTAGAAAGGCCCCCGGTGCCCACGTGGATTTATGGGAGCTATGGGGGTTGATAGATTTATGGATTCTCTACATAACATTGAAACATAAACACCTACATTATTTTATTCAAGCAGGGTTCAATCTGGGGCCAGTGGACTTCTCCCCCTTAACATTATGTTAAATTATGTGCTCTATGTACATTACAGTGAGACACATGATGTTATGTACTCTGAACGTATGAGACCTTAATCAGTCAGTTAAATGTGGCGAGCTGGGCCCAATAAAAGATAAATTCAGAGAGAGAAAATCTTGTAGGGAACCAGCATTTCATCTATCAATCCCAGCCAGAGATGCAGAAGCTTTTCTTCAGTGCAACCACAATTTGTGATGTAAGCTGATAAGCAAGATGTTCTGGGTTGTTTTGGGGGTTTGTTAGTTTTTTTTTACCTATAAAATCCTGTCTAGAGTATCCTTTAATGTAAATTTACTTAAAAATACAAAATATCTTCAAGTGGAGAGCGGGCTCAGTTAGCCACTCTGCTCTGCTTTGCTTGCAGCAGCTGAGCAGCGGCTTGTTTCATTATGTCAAAGCGTAGCAAAACAACCCTGTAGCAATCATAATCCTGTAGTCTGTGACGGTCTTTGGGAAACACCAAAGAAAATTCCATTCTCATGCTTTCAAAGACTTGCTTTTATGTTTCTGTGATGGCTGACTTACTTGCTGCAGGCAAATGCTAGGAACCCACACAGTCTCTACCACAGAGGAGCAATGACACAGTTCTTCTGACCAATGGCCAAACATTTACCTTGGAGCTGCAGCAGTGGACATTGAGGGCTCTCTTGCATCTTTGATGGACTCTCCCAAAACTGACAAAGGTCTCACATCTCTCTAAAGTGAAATGTGGATTAGTCTATCTATTTGAATATGTGCACTATTGTTTTCTCCGTAGAAAGCCTCTGTAGTGATCATTAATGTTTGCAACTGCAAGATTCTGCCTGCGTGAAATAATAAAACTAATATGGAATCAATATCCCAGATGCAGAAGCCATTGTGGTGATGGAAGACAAACATATAAGCACACTAATTAATGGATAGCCTCTTGACTTAATGGGTGTAATTATGATACATGCACACACACAGACACTCACACACAGACAACTTGTACATAAATTCCTCTGCAAAATAAAGAGTCCTATCATTCATTTCTCCCTGGTTTTATGGTGCTTCCTAATCATTTTTCCTGTGCTCCTCTCCCAGGGTTGCGGGTTATATTGCATTTTTATTGCTATCGCAAAGAAGTCATTTATAAAATGTCCATATTGATATTGCACACCTTAATTTCTGATTTATCGCATCACTTATCGTCATCGCATCATCCAACAAGTTATCATGCGTAGCAGTTTTTCTCCATATCCTCCAGCCCTCTCCTCTCCTATTTTTGGCCAGTGAATGGCCAGGTCGTACTGTGTGCGACTGTTTGTACAACATGGGACAAACGTTTTTGCCTCTGTTTGTGCTGCTTATATGAATAAACTTTTCCTCGTCTTTGAAAGCTCACCTCTGTGTTCTGCAGTCACTACAAATGTATGGTAGATTTAAGACATTCATTCCCCGAATCCAGTGGTTGGAGGCTGTGTGGTGTTGAGGGGTGCAGCAGTTCTGTAGGGTGAAAGGGTAACAGGTTCTCACACCTGCACTAAATCCACCAGCTCTACTAAAGTACAATTAACACAGACTGACACCAAGCTCTTATTTTTATCTCTTTTCATCATAAAGCAGTCGAGTCCACCAGACAGGCAGTGACACACCTAGATCAATGTGACATAGTTGTTATGTGTCATGACACCAAAATAGTGGTCATCCTCTCCAAAGTGAGAGGTGGATGGATAATAAATTTTAAAAAATCATGTCAGACTTCATATCTGCCATCAGAATGTGGCACGTACTGAGTTCGAGTAGGCACTGGCAGCCTAAAATGGCAAAATTACACAATGCACATCAAATTGTCCTTTTTGAGAAGCTGTAGCCCTCCATGGCCACAGGAGAGAGGAGAATCTGTGTGGAGCAATAAGGTAATCGTTTTCTGAGCTCAGAGAATAGATTGGAGTTAGTACCGGTGGAGCTCCATCCACATCTGGAGAGGTTTCTGGAATGCTTATGCTGCTTTGATTGTACCTGAAACTTGGAAAAATCAAAGCTCCTACATGGATAAGTGCAGTGGAACAGCCTTTTAAATTGTAATTCCGAGTGAGAATCACAGGCTACCAACTCCGACTTGGCAGGCCAAAATAAAATGTCGTGCCCGCACAGAAAACATTAAAAGATTTGTTGACATGTTGTTTTAAAAATGGAATGAATGTAGTGTATGCATATTCTCTGCTGTTGCGTGTCCATGTTTTTCCCCATCAGAGGCTACATAAAAATTTCCAACAGGAAATTAAAGGCACCATTAATCCACCATGTGAACCAGGGACTTCATGAAAATTCACTGAGTGTTACCACATATATTTAAATTCCCCTGGCATGGGGCTTCATATCTCATCTTTAATGCAAATGCATACAGAACTGTGCATTAATCTGTCTCATTGTCCCTCCATTGTGCAAAATCCATGCAGATATCAGCAGCGATCAGTCCAATAGATCCCTTCCCCTGTTCAGAAGCTCTCTCAGTCTCTGGAATGAAAGCTGTGGTGCTGCTCGGACATCCAAAAAGTTTTTTTGTTTTTTTTTCGTTTTTTCTTCATTCACCTACTACTGGGCCATTACAATCATAATCTAAGTCTGGTGAATACGGCCATCTGTCTACACAGGCCCTCTGCCCTCTCTCTCGTCTCATTATGTTGGCATGGCAGTGAATATAAAACCATTGCCATGCTCCCCGTAGGGGGCCAAGCCACTCACTGGGCAGGAGTCTGCATAGGAACACACATTAACATAAACAGGTGTGTGCAATGCCCACAAGTACAGCTCTCTCTCTCCCACACACACCTAAGTGTAAGGTCACTTAAATTTTAAGGTTGTTTTCTGTAAAATAAAGTGCACTGTTATTGAATGATAATGAAGTTGTGTAAGATTACCAGCATTTCATCCTTCATCCACCGTCCTTCAAACAAACAAGTGCTGGTAATCTTACACAATTTATTTGTTTGAAGGGCGGGTGGAACCATTTTGATTCTTTGAGAATTTGCTGGCTTTTCTGAACAAATGTTCACATATTTAGCTGTTACATTCATAATGAATGCAAAGCATGGTCACCTGCATAATCTCTGGAGATGTATCTTTCCCCTTTTTTGGAGTTCTTACTTTTGATCTATTCTTATTTATATGTTTTGCGCACCTATAAACATTGACCCTGGTATGATACACATGGTGCAAAGCGTCACATGGTCTCAGCGCTAGTGTCATTGATATTGTACCCCTGACGCAGTTGTCAGTTTGGCATTAACGTTGTGTAATAGCAAATGCGCCTGCGCTCATTTGTGCACCCATGGGTGTGTTGATCTTAAAATCAGTATTGGTTTGGCAAATTGTTGACATATTGCTATAGTGGGGCTGCAGAATGCATTTGAGCTTTAAACCAACTCAAACCATGCCTAACCATCTATTACATCATATGTGTAAGACTAATGTTCCTCGTTTTTCTGCTATGTAATGAGCACAGTATTCAGATGTGCCTTACCTATGCAGGTTCACAGCATGGTGTTAGACACAGGGATGTGGATTACTCAGTATAAGATATGGGCGTATGACTTCACTGGATTTCAGCTTCATCTGTAAAAGCCAACGTTTTCCATGCAAAACATGCCTGTAGCCATGTTGAAATGTAGTGCTGCAGTGTGTGTGGAGAAATTATACTGCAACTCTACCGAGAACTGCAAGGTCAATTAATTGCTTCTTATTCAGGCCATTGATTCCATAAAGTGGTTTGGCGAATTTTGAAAGTGATCTTGACAGTTAACTTTGGCTCAGTCTTTGAGGTAATTTAGAGCAGTTTAACATGCATCAATAGGAAATTATTTATCTTCATATGAATTAATTGTGTGATATAAAAAAAAAATCAATATTTGAGGGCATTATCTTTTCCTCTCCTCTTTATGTGTTTAGAGACGCTCCATCTTTTTTCTTTTTATATTCCTGCCTTCTCTTGTTCTGCTGGTAAGAGCTGAGCTGAACATAAGTCCCAGGAGTGATTAAAGACTGTTAAGCTGGGGAAGCTTTGCAGCACAGCTTTGTTCATCTCCCCAACACCCCTCTGTCTTTAAACAGCCATTATTATTCTGTGGGTGTTGCGTGCAGACAAGAGAGCAGGAAACGTGTGCCCTAAGGTTAGTTGTCTAATCACTCCAACAAAGACAGACAAGCAGACAGACCTTTAGGCCTTAAGCCATAAGATTTTTCAAATCTTCGCAGTTGTTGAAAATGCGAGAGAGCCCACACATAACTGCATACACAGCACGCTTGAAATCTCAAAAAGCTGTTGCAGTTATGATATGATATGTTATTCAAGTTATGAAGGCTGAACAGGACAGGCACGGCGTTAGCATGCGCATTTGTGTACATTTGTGTTGCTGCCACAGACAACACAACAAGCTGATTCTCCTTTGAAATGTCTTATCATAAACATTACATTTCCCAGGTGTTACCATTGTTATTGTTGCATTTATTACCCCCTTTGTGCAACCTGGCATAACACACCCAGGACAAACATCTTCTGTCGATCTTTAATTTCTCATGTAGAAGTTTTGATGTGTTAAGAGCGGGAGAGAGGGAAATTAGTGATATACACACTGCTACAAGCACATCATTCCCACAACACAAACTCCCCAAACACATACATCTTACACTATGATGACAATTTGTTATTCTGAGGGTGGTACCACATATTGGATGGTGTCCCAACAGACAATCCATTGTATTGTGCAGCTTACTATCACAACTCCATCTGTTTGAGCTGCTCCCATCAGTGTGATCATTGTTTTTTTTAGTCTTTTTTCCCTGATTGTCTTTCTCACTAATCCAACATTGGTAAATGTGGTGTTGATAAAAGCAAGATTTTTTCCCACATAGCACGAAAACAAGCTAAAAACGTATTGGTGCAGGTGTTTGCTTTGCAAGGCTTTGTGTGACCAAACAGCGATGGTAAGGCTCATAGGATCAATGGAACAGTTCCATGAAAAAAAAATCTCTATAAGCTATAATTTCTGATGGAATGGGTCCTGATTATTGTGGAAAGCAAGCACAAATGCATAAATAATAGACCGCCAACAATGGGAAATTTTAGCAAGATCATTTTGGAACATCAAAATAAATAAATAAACTAATAATCATCAAAAAGAAGAATCCAGAATCTTCGGTGTTATGAATCTTTCACCAAACAGCTGCCAGCTGCTTTGTGGTTTGTATTTCTGATTATTTTATTGGAAATACAGATTTTAAATTCAAAATACTATTTTTATCAACTTGAAAAAAAACAAATATAATTGATATCACTTGAATTTCTGTATATTTGAATTTACAAGATTCTGAAAATACTTTCCATTTGTACTCAAATTTGGCACAGTTTGTCCCTGGATTATATTATCTATAGTTGTAAATTGTATAGAATGTATAAACCTTTTTGTATACCGTACTATTTGTCAATGGTGTTTTAGTAGAGCATTGCTGCATACAGACTTGCAAAGTCAAACACTATGTCAGCATCAGTGAGGACATCTATAATAAAGTAGGAGCGATGTGGTTGATTTTGTTAGCAAAAAAATGTTAATGTAATGACCATGGATATTTCATTTCCATTGGAAAGATTTAATATGACATTAGAGGGCACGACAAGATAGCTGGCTAAACAAAGGCTAATGGTGCATTACAGACAACTCCGGACTGAAACATTTCTGGCCGACTTCTAAAATGCTATGGAACAGCTGGTCAAAGTTCTTAATTGGGTACACGAGGTAGCTTCATCCACCAAAACTTTTATCCCCTGTAGTGCTCTATGTTTTCTTCGATGACAGTTTTGTTCATGTCAACGAAAGATGTTTATTGTTATATGTCATATAATTGCTCAAACTTTATACTTTTTACCTTAATACCTGTATACTATTGGTTTTAATTGTTTGTCAACTGTACTGAATGTGAAAATCACTACAATATGTCAGCCTCTGACCTTTTTAGGTACTTGACCAGGTTTTCCAATGTTCACATTTCGCCCATTCTGTTTTGCACATTTTGCACGAAAATAGTTGGATGGAAACAGAGCTCCCGATTGCATTTCTTAAGTACAACACAAAATGGTTTATTTCAATGAAAAATGAAAGTAAATAACGCAGAAAAAACCCACAATTTTACATTAAGCCCAATTTGTGGAGAGAATAAGTAAAAAGGCCTATTGTGCCTTTGAGGTTTGACGCTAGGATGCCTCAGTGCCTTTAGAATGAGATATTTCACATATTCTGGTCCCCTGATTCAGCAAATCATGTCAGCTGTTTTTTATTGAAACAATATAAGAGTATGGAGGAATTTTTTTTTGCCTCAGCCATTGCTAGCTCTCTCTTTTTTAACTGTCTTTGAAGAGACCTTATGTAGGAAGTTAAACGCTCATAGAAGTGATGCTCTGTGCAAAGTTCCAGGCGTTTTGCTGAAAGACAATAATGGCACATCCAGATGGCCCTGCTACTTTCATTCATGTACAGCAAGCAGAGCAAATGGGATATGAGAGGGGTACGTTTAAAATGCACAAAACACAAAATTCTTCTACATTCTTTTCATTGTGGGAACAGCTGGGAAACTTGTGATCTGTATTAAATGGACATCAAAGCCACGATATGACAGCAATGCCTGTTACGGCGCCACTGACCTATGTTTTAGCGCAATTTGAATTTGCAAATTGACAAACGTCATAGAAACACTCAAATATAAACAAAAGGTTTCTACACTGGTTTGAGTCTGACAGTAAAGAAGTAATTCGCCAAACCGTAAAGTAACTTAAAGCTTAGAGCCGTGTCTTGAGCTTTCACATACACACGAGCAGAGAGAAAGAGAGAGATGATAGTGTAGACGGGTCAATAGAAATTTCACATTAAATTAAATAGTGTACTGTTCAAACATCTCTTTTTACTCTTCCGCTCTCCTACTCAGGTATATCTCAATCCTGTTATTTATAGAAGCTGCCAATCATAATTTTATTACATTTTTATTTTTATGAGCAGATGGAGGAAATTTTGAGAAAACAGTCTTTAGATAGCACCCTCAGCTCTGTTATCAACCGTTCAGTTACCAATGACATGATTCAGGGTCTTAGTAGAACATGATGTCACCACATGCATAACCAAAGGACATTTTTCTAATTACAGCCCAAGCATTTGGTCCAGAAGTGACACAGGAAGATTTGAGGCTGCAATGGTGTAACGCATGCTCTGTGTTTACATCAAGTCTTAATGATGCAGGATGAGAAAAACAAACTCACATAACAGTTCATTCATTTTCATAAGAAAAATAAATCACTTTTCATTGAGCTTAACAATATTGTATAGCTTTTGTGTTATAGAAAAGTGCTATAGAAATCCAGTCCATTCACTTGTATATCACATAGAAATAGAATGTGGTATATACATTACAGCTTCGACCAGTAATCAACAATTCAAAGAAATGATTCAAACTCAGTTTTCTCCCTCTTTATTTCTCTCCGTCTCTCACACACACACACACAGCCCCGCAATCCCTGAGGAAGTGGATGTGTGAATCTGTCTTTACTCAAGCGTTTCCCCGAGGTTGTTGACTCAGTCTGTGTGATGAAGGCTTCATCGCGAGCTCCTCGCAAGGCAGTGATGATAAGATCAACAAGTTGCTCACGTCTGCTAGATCACAGGATGTTGTGGCTCTTATGTCTGTCTCAGACGACGTCCACACTGAATTCATAAAATCCCAGCTTAGCGTCAAAATGTTTCCCATTCACAATGCCTTTTTCACGACGTTGTAGAAAATTTCACCGTCTATACAAAAATGTCAGAAATGCTTACATTTCTTGAATAGGCATGCACTCTAAACCTGAGGAAACAGTTTTGGGTTTTTTTGGATCTCTCTCTGTGTTCCTTATCTACACAGCACCACAAACACTGACTTTTCAAATTCATACAGTGGAGCGTTTCTGTCTTTGGTGGATGAAAACATTTATCCAGCTTGAGTGTGGATGCCGACACTATTCTGAGAGCATGCCATAAAAACAAAGAAAAAACATAATATAATCCTTCAGATTTAAACTCAGATATTTAAGATTTTTTTAACCAAAAAAAGTGTGTTTTGGTGATTTTAAGATCAATGTCAAGCCCTTTCTTGGTGAGGTGCTTGAGGGTTTTACAGCATCGTGTCTCACATATTCTGAGCCACTGTGTGCCCCTTAGTAACTGAAATGTCCACATGCCAACATTAATGTTGAAAAATTGGCATAAATTGGTCAAAACAAACCAATATATCAAGTAGAAAATGGTTTAGAGGAGTCCAATACTTACTCTCCCTTTCCTGGTTCCTGGCTTATTTATTTTTATAAAGCAGCTCTTTGGGAGCTGGCAGAATGCATCCCTAATGTTAATACAAACACATCTCACTATGCAGAGGGTGATCTCAGGATTCAATTTCTCAAACACATAGCATAGAAAATGGGAGCCTTGTTGCTTTTTTCAACTTTGACACCCTTCAATAACAATTTGCAATATTGGACAAAATTCCTAAAATTGCCATACATTGAAGATATATAATCAGTGATAGGCTGAATTAATGTCTTAAAAGCCAATCTTGGATATTTAGAAAACATTTAGATTGCTGTTCAGAAAAAATAATCAATATAACATCCATGTTGTTATCAGAACTCACACACCCTACACAAAAAAACCCTTCCTTCCGTCCATCCATTTTCCACCGCTTATCTGGGTTTGATTCAGAGAGGCAGCATGCTGAGCAAAGCTCTTTCTGGCGGATGCTTAGTCATTCCCAGGGCAGATATGTAATCCCTCCAGTATTCTGAACGGAGAGGGAGAAGCATCTCTACTCTGAGATGCCTTTGGGGGTGTGGGGGGTGGGGTATATCATGGAACTTTGATCACAGTTTTGATGGTGAACTTCTAACGATGATGCCCATAAATTACTTCACACATTATGATGTACAAAATTTTATCAGATATGATATGGTATATCCTGTTAGACAACATCCTGTTGATCGCGTGTTTAGCTCTTACAAAATTAAATATCAAAAGCAACATGCATGGCAGCCTTGTTCATTCTGTTGTTACATTAATTAGATTCTAACCATTGTTCAACATGGAAATTGAGAGAGTAAAGGCCACTTGGGTAAATTGCAATTTTATTAAATGGATTCCTGTGAACACATGTAATCTGTATACGTCACCTTTTCATGTAAGGTTAACTAATTAAAGGACAAACTTAAGACAAAACGAAACATCACATCCATGTGAGGATGTGATAGTGAGACTATTGTCTGGAGCTCATATTAGCAGCTAATTAGAGGATGCAAAATAATGCATGCACTTTTACTATATATATATATATATATATGTACAGCGAGAGAGTTACTTTTTTTAACTTGTTTATGGTGTTCACGACATACTGTATGTTGTCATTAAAATTGTAGTTGTGCATAAATCCAGCCTTGCTAGACTTTTCACACACCAAATGCCTGTCTTGGAAAATGTAGAGAAAAAGAAAGTGTGCGATATTTTTCTCCCAAAAGCAAAAAGCTTGACTTTTCTACTTGTGATATTGGCCTAGAATGCCCTTGGTCCAAATATTACATGGTTGGTTGAGCGCTGCCCAACGGCCCCTCACTTATTACAGTATTGGTGAAACCCATTCTGAAGTCAACTTACGGTTAAGTCCACAGTCTGTTGTTGCTGGAAAGGAAAATGATGGAACATGGCAACTGTTTGGTCAGAGGACTAAATTCAGAAAAGATGAGTACATGAAATGATGACTGAAACGTGCCACAATGGAGAAACTGTCAAAGCAGCACAGGAAAAGAATAAAAGCATAACAGGCAAATTGTTGGCACTCTGCTAGCACAGGGCATCGGAGTGTGTTTGCGCTTTAGACCATCTCAAACCACATCTAAGCATAAAAATAATAAACTAAGAAAAAAATAACAATAAAAAAAAATAAAACTGAAAATTGACTTCAGAAAAAACTATTTAAAAATGGAATTGTGTACTTGTAAAAACTACAATAAAAATATACAGGAAATTTCTTAGTTTTAGTCTTTGTTAATTCGGTGAAGACTAACAAAATATACAACAATAATTGAAACATGGGCCGATGTGGTGTATGGAAATGATACCCTATGAAATTGTAATAGACTACACATTCAGCTGTAAGCTGTGTTTGCAAATCGCTCCATATTTTTGTGGATATGACATCATACTACATGTTTGTGGATTGTGAAATATACATTTGTGGACTGTTTTCTGTGGGTTGCAACCAATAAAAATTCCTTTAAAATGTACTGTTCCGTCAGTGGCTGAGAGCCACTCTTTCCCTTTCACCTCACGCACAAGCAAATCTGTTTCAAATCTGTCTGGCATTTTTACTCTAAGACAAAGTTGTTTGTTTAGTCTCCACCATCTAAATAGCAATGAATGACATGTAAGCGCACATGACTCATGAAGGGAATGCCAGGTGATGCTCTGATTGGTTCGATGCGTTTTCAGCCTAAAACACACCTAATTAATGAATTAATTGATTAATTAGGAGCCTAAATACTAACCCAAACATGCTCCAAAGTGCAGAGCGCTGTGATGCGCCAGACCGTGCACCATAGATCCTCTAAATAGGGCCCTGTATTTTGACAAGATAACGAAGAGGCTCCAAAACTCACTCTGGCATCTAGCAATGTGAATAAATCATCTGAAATCATATTTTGAGCTACCATTTAAAATACTGGAGTTTTTTCTATGTAGATGGTGTGCAAAAAGCAATACATTAGCACACTATTGGGATGATTCCCTCAAATCAAAGAGATGGAAAATACAGAAGGTATGTGCGGAAAACGAGGCTGAAAGGAATGGAATTAGGAGCAGTACAGCCAGATAAATGTGGATGAGATAGAAAGAGAGAAAGAAAGAGCGAGAGAGAGAGAGGGAGGGAGAGAGAGCAGTATAGCAGTGACTACACAAATGCTCCGCTTTAGCACAGAAAGTGCCAGCAAAATTGATAGAATGTCTGAAAGCTGGAAAAGTGGAGGTGGAATTTATGGTACATTATGTGCCCGCTATAAACAAGTGCTCCCCAAATTTTACCTCACAGAAGTCATTCATCACAGAACGTTCAAAGCATTCTCCCCTTTTGTTTGGTTTGTGAACAGGTTGGAACTCGGCCCAGACCGATTTAGAGCTGGAAATGAACAGAGCGCTACAAAAGTTAGCTTCAAAGAAAAGCACTTTTCAATGCTCCAAAAGAAATTCATGGAATTTATAGTTTGCGTTTTTATCTATTAGAAACATTCGTCAGTACTCCGAGCAGACGTTCTCAGACAAGCTTGTTGTTTTTTGAGAATAAGCTGTTTTGGGGAGTGTTGCCAGATTTTGCCAGACAAACAAACAACCGGTCCTATGAAAAAAAACCCAAAATAAGCAACTGTTCCATAAAAGGAGTCCAAAATAAAAGCCGATATTCCTGTTCTGGGCTCTGGGGACATGAAGGCAGAAACACACCAATTGTTCAATTTGTACACACTGCAAGAAAGAGTATACACCTAACCGACTGGCCAACTATTTAAGTAAAATAAATAATATGAACTGGCTATAGGGCAGAACAAACAACTAATACATCAAATAAATAGATTCATTAAAAGGTTTGGGGTGTATCTAAAAGTCAACGGGGTCTGTGGTTTTGGATCCGGGTTTGATCAAATTGTCTCTTTGGTAACGGTGATCATCATTTTCATTAATATTTGTTCAAGGGAGAAGGATTTCTATCGTATAATTGTGAGAGATTGTTGCCTTGATAGTGAATGCGATGAGTGTTTTCTTTGTATATTTTATAGGAATGTTAGCCATGATTAGTCCCCTAGAATACGTACGGGGGGGCAGCTTTGGGCAAGAGTAACCCCAGCAACGTGAGAGTAATAATGTACGGTGTCGAGGGTACATTTCTCAAAGCCTGAAGAGTGGATGAGGCGTAGCTGCTCTTCTTGTACTGGATAATCTGTTTGTTGGTTTTACTGCTCATGGTAAAAATGTTACTTCAGAATTTGGTCCCGAGGTCACAATTGAGTTTTCCTACTGAACTGCTGTTAAATTTGTTTTTGTATTGGCATGATTCAAAATATTTTATAGTTGCCGCCCCTTTCCACTCATTTCCCTCATCTCCGTGTCCACTAAGTGATTCATAGAAATGTTCCTCCATATTGTAAGTAAGATCTGCTTTGGCTTGAAGTAAGTTTTCACTGCATGCTTTTCTTGGATGATGAAACACATATGACATGTGTGGTTGACAGAGACACAACTGCACCACTTAATCCCTCTCTGCTATCCACTGGCACGCTGCTCAGACCGCCTCTTGCTGCGGTGTAAGTTTCACATAAGCCACCTTCAGTTCACTGAGACTCCCAATGATGTCTCCATACTTTTTTCTTTACAGTTTGTCTCATCTTCACATGGTCAAGCTGTTCTTTTTACATTCTGGACCACATTAACATGTTCTGCAGTAGCTTCCGAAATGATTTTTCTTTGTTTTACCATAGCTGCATTGTTCTTGCCCACTATCTTCTCTGTTAAAACTACAAGCTATATCTCCTGCGGTAAATTTAGAATTTCTCAGGCTCGTGTCCATTTTACTGTCAAAAACAGCAATATGCATGACCTCATTAGTATGTTCATTGTGATTGGCTGCTGCCTGCAACACAACACCAGCTAATGATGGTAATGGGATCCTGGTGCATTTACCAAACACACATTGATTTTATGAGTATAGGGGGTTTTATCATTTTGTATTTTATGACTTGTTACATACATGGACGTCCAACGTATGTGCAGAAGGGCAGGAAAAAAATGTTTTGTAATATGTGTCCTTTAACTTACAGGTGCTGCCGTACCTCATGGTAAAGTGTGCATCATGTGCACATACAGTACATGTTACACATTCAAGCACGTGGTCCATCCTGATGTTTCTAGCCATTGTGAGTGAGGCCCTATCAGATGGTTATATATTATACTATATATATATACTGTATATATTCCATCTTGTTGTCAACATTTTTGATTTCCTCCCTCACCTCCCATCCACGATGCCCCCTCCAGACGTGTTGGAGCAGAAACAAGATCTACTGATAGGAGGTTTATTACGGCCCACATTTAACATTACACAAAGGCTCTTGTAGTGGTCCAGGATAGGGCTCCTACAATTCAACGGCTTTAATATCTCTTGAACCTTGAGGCTCGGAGATAGAAACCAGCAGCTGTGGTTTCAGTCTTGTGACAGAGTTAACTTAATTGTGCAATGGTTACTTCGCACAGAAATTTATTTAAATTCCCACCATCCTTTGTTCCCTCAGCTGTCTTCAAAGGATCCACTCAGAACAAATGGTAACAATGACTATTTTTGACAGTAAAATTGAACTCCTTTAAAGAGCAGTCATTAATTTTAATGTTGAGAAGTGGACAAAATATGTTGAAAGATGTGCTCTGGGATAATTTGGCATTGATTGAATTCTTAGGTCATTAGACTGAGTGGATTTGATTAAGTGAATGAATGTGAAAAATCTCATTTTAATCCAGTCGCTGTCTTTCCCTGCTGAAGTTCAAAAACCGATTTAGGAATTTCAAAAAGTCCCTTCTGTTTCCATATTAAGAAGATAACAGGTACATTCATTATATCTGCCTGTATGTTCTCTCTCTCCCTCTCGCTCTCTTTCTTAGACACACACACACACACACAAGTGCGCAAACGTGACCGTGTTCATATCTCTATGGCTTGAGGAGTTGGCCCTCCCGTGTTGGACCGTGCAGTCTCACAGAGTCCTGGTTTATTGGCCTTAGTATCAGTCTATAGATTTGTGAATAACCTTGCAAACAAAAACAAAATAAAACACAGCCATATTCTTTCATTCATTTGTTCATTCATTCAATCATTCATACTGTATCTCGTGTCTGTCACTGGAGCTCCATTCTAACTTTGATTATATGCTGCAGGCGGGCACCATCCAGATCACTGCATCACAATAAAAACATGGAGGGATGTGTTCTCTGCTGATCCATTTCAGAGGGAATGGACCTAATAAAAGAGATATAAGTAGCCTGTCATCAAACCCACTTGGAGACAACTGCAGTGCTTGTTATTTTTATTCCATCTACAGTGGGGCAATGAAAGCTACAGTAAGATCGTGCTGAAGGGGAGAAACAAAGTTCCTCTTTCACTGAAAATGAAATTTAAACTTTCTGTGTTATTGTGGGGATTGAAGATTAAAGATCGACAGGGTGTTCTTATAGTTTTAGTCTGTCAATATATTGAAACACTGAGATTATCCATAATATGTGATTAATAATTCACAACTTCATGTGTACATATTAGTAGATTTATGCCAAGTTAAGAAATTTTGTGCCACGTTAAAATTCAAGCAACTATTACACACACACACACACACGCACGCACTTTGGCAGCCTAGCAAAAAATTATATCAGTATAATGTCGGAATCATACCTTTATTTATTTGTTAAAGTATAGCATATTTTGTTGTATCCTTTCCTTTTTGATGTCTGTTTCCTATGTTGGCATCCATGTCCGAATATAAACAACTGTCACCGGACGTCACATTGCGTGCATTACAATTTATACCTCCATCAGCGCGGTTATAAGGTTTTTGGTCTTGTTTGTATGTATTTTAGTAGAACATAGGTTTGACACAATTGAGGGAATAACCCTGTAGATTTTGGCACCGGGTGTTCTAATGGTGCTGCTGTAATAAGAAGCTCATGTCAGGTGTTTGGTCAAATTAGTGTTGTGGTGAATGATGTCATCTGGGGAAGATCGATGCTATTTTCGCTTGTTTATGCCATTTAGTCAGCTCGTTAAACGAGCTCACTGATAATGTTAATACTGTACTTCAGCTCATGCCATGGCACTGTTGAACCAACTGGACCATTTATTAGTTTGTTTTTTAATTCTTTTGTCTGACATCTTGTCTTTCCGAAGCAGAGTGCTATGTTTTTGGGAGGCAAGGAACCCATGGTGAGGTCCTTTCACTTTATGCATGTGAGTTAATGCACTGGGACATCATATTGACTGCACCGCAGTTGCTGTGAGGATTTCCGTGAAGTTTGCTATGTTACACCCAGGGTAGACAAGGTGAACAGTGTAGTCTGCCTCCCAACAGTCGGCCCTAGCTTAGCTTTCTGGTCTTGCTTAGTTTATGTTGGGCTGAGTTCTATATACTTTAAATTACACTGACGATTTTAGAAGTTATATCAAGGCCATCTTAGTGATAGTTGCAATAAAGTAATCATTTTGTTTTTGGTAATTTTCATTTGTCTAGTATATTTTTTTCTCCAGTCCCTGCCATTTTGATAATTTTGATTATTATTATAATCAAACATTTGGTTTCTTTTGAAAACCTGCCCCTGTCTTGTCAGTAATGAGTCTATGTGCCTTATCATCCATTTTCCAAACAATATTCCAGCTTTAACCAAGAATTTCCTGGGGTTTAATTCCACATGTGGTGTAGTTTGGCTTTTCTCCAAGTTTCCCCTTATTCCCCCTTGCCACACCAACTTTCCTTCTCTCTTTGTCTGTTGCTGCTGATTAGTGAAGGCTAGATTTGGCCTTTGTAAATCTGCGTCAGAGACATATGCACACATTCTCCCTCCTGCACACATTGCCATCTCTTGCACAACATCACATTTAGATGGCGCACGACAGGTATACCTGTCAGTCCAATATGACTCACTGGGGTGTGCAGTGTAGTGCCCGCATTAATTTATTAATAAATAAATGAGTCATGTTAAAAAGTTATACTGTTTCATAGATCTCAGGATGACTTTTCAGTGTTGGGTTGCTCTGAGGAGATGTAGCATGTAGTGTTTATTGACAGTACAAGAGCAAATGGATAGCAGCATTCATTCAAGCTATAACATAAAGAGCAGAGTGCAGCTCTCAGCCTTCCACTTTATGGATGTACCAGACACTTTACTTCCTATAATAAACTCCCACTTAAAGCAACATGAAAATGACATTCCCATTACTGTGCTCCCACTGCTGCAGTTAGGCCAAAGTGCTGGAAAAGCCAGGCCAATTAATCAGAAAGCATTACATTGTTCACGCGTCAACATGGCCCTCTTCGACGGCTGTAGAAGCAGGGATGGCCGAGCATCTTCACCAGTTAAAAACGACTCTGCGCTGTGTTGTCTGTGTGACCGTCCCACTGTCTTTATGACACATCATGAAGTTCTAACCAATAACATCAACTGCGGTTACGCTTGGCAATGTGTTTTTTTCAAATGCACTGTACTGATGACGTATTATGGGTCATAATCCAAAAAAATGAGCCTCAAAATGTAATTCAACTCTTCTTTGACCCAGATTACCCTTACCCAACAAAATTCTGAAATGTCTGTAATTTTTTTAGATACATACAAACAAGGTGCAAACATCCAATGAGCTTCTTGACTGAGAAAAAGAGTAAATCCAACTCAGGTTGAATGTTACGCCACACGCCATAGTAGTTACAACTGTTCTTTCATTGTTATTGACAAATAATTTAATGGCAGTTATTAGTTTGTGAAATGGTAAAATACGTTTTTTATAGTTAACTTAAAATAATGAGTGAGGATTGGTAGCTTTCTGCAGCCACCCAGTGCACGCGTGTGTTTGACTGTGTTTCGTACAGAGACAGTCTAAATGAGAAACGGTTGATGGGATCAAAAGGCCAATGATCCTCTCTGCGGGTGGACGTCCTGATTGTCGGATGAAATCATTAGTCTTTGTCCTGGCCAACACCCTATCCACTGGCCTCTCAATTGTGTCCCATCTCCCCTGACGTAGGATTCGGTCATTAGTCTTCATTTCTCCTTTTATGACCGACGTGTGCTCTGTCCTCTCCGCTCTTGCTGTCATTTTATTACTATTGATTGATTTTGACACTATTGTGTTTGAATGTTATCATGGAAGGCTAAGCCCTACCTGACCTGAGGAATTTACCTAATTTAGCTTTGTATGATTTTAGCCTATTAATATTATCCCATAATTTTGGAAGTGTTTGTAATCAATATATTAAAATCACTTTCTTTTCATTTTAACAAGCCTCTTATAATTCTATTGTTTTTAGTGCCGTACTCATAAAAATAATAAAGACAATAATAATCACAATAAGCATTGCAATTGTTATAACTGTATGTCAAAGGTCTTATTTGACTTTCGTGAAAATTTGACCTCCATAGCATTCTTTAGACAGAGAAAATGATAATTCTGTCTTGAATCATTCTGAATAATTCCTCCTACAGTGATCACATTTTTTCAGATTAAATTATTATTAGCTGCACTAACCCAAGTAGTAGTAGTTGCACTTTGACAAACTGTGGGTCTTTATTTCTCCCCACTGAGGGTTAACTACGGTACTACAAAAACAAAACTTTTTTTTTACTTGCTTTTCAGGGGGTAACAAACCGACAAAAAAAAGTTTTTAATGGACATCCTGTGGCCAAAATGGGTACTACAGCGTGAAACACTTGGAAAAATGAGTATATCCGAAAAACATTTTTTTGCTTGCCTCTCGGGGTTTCCGTAGTTAACTCGGTAAAATGCATCACCAAAATCATTTGACATATTTTCCCCTTCTACAGCCTAATGTCTCACGTTGACATAGTGCCTGTGGTGAAAAAAGAATCTGTATGAAATTGTATGCTTTGTGTTCCTTGATGAACACATGAAAGATGAAAAGATTGTACATGAATAAATGTCACTTTCTATTTTGACTGCATTCCTTTTTCCCCATGGAACTCTTCATTACTGCTTCCGATTGTTGTATGTGACCGGTGTTTTCTTTGCTTATGGATTGGCTGCTTTGAGGAAACCCTATAGCAGCTGCTCACAATAAACCAGATGTAGGAATCTGTGGTAAATGCCCTCATACATAAATTACCTAGTTAATGAACAACTAATCATCCAGACAGCATGAGGCCAGTACCCTTCGGCAATTTGTATGTACGTTGCATGGAATAGGATTGACATCAGGCCTGCTGAATTGATTGAGGTCTGTATGGCAACGGTAAACGATTTCAAGTTGGGGAATTAACTGTGTCAGCAGTTAACAGCTGATAATTGCAGATTTTGTAAATTGACTTTCTGTCAATTGAATGTCAAAGAAACAAAATGGCCTCTGTGAATGAGGAGAGCAGCCCTTGATCATCAGTGAGAGTCTAAGGGGAGCAAAAACACGCATCTCCCCCGTTTATATCACATGCATAGAATAAAAATTTGAACCAGTTTTTGTGATTGTTTGCACAAGATGTAATTTACGTGGATCTGTCCTGCATAACTTTGGTTTTATGATGCCCATCACTCAAATTACAGAGGGAACACACACTGTATCGCCAGCTCCTTCTGATGGTTGTACTGGGAGTTAATCAAGCCAAGAAGGAGGCCTCCAGGCAATATGCAAGCTGTTGTGGATGAGAGATGCTGCTTAGACTCACACATGAATCTTTCCTTTGCCTTTTTCACGTTGATGCTCAAACTGTAGTCTCACTGTTCATTTAAATGTGCCTGCTGTTCAAGAAATTTCTAATGAAAGCAAAAAAGAAGGTGAAATGGACTAACATAAAGATAAAGTGGGTGTGTGTGATATTGGTGAGTGAAGTGGGTGTCGGTGCATCAATATGCTGTAAAGTCTAAAATAGCACAGAACATGTACAGTGTGTCATCTTCATCTTCTGAGCAGGAGGGTGGTGGCTGGTGTGTAACCCTGAAAAAGTATTACCATGATAAAAACATCTGGTTCTGAACAACATCTGTAGAGAAAGCAACACACGGCAAATTATCAACACATCTAGCTCACACTTTGGATTAAACTTTGTAACAATGTCAGGCATTTGAACTACAATTGCATTATATCTTCTGAAGATGAATGAAGTGAAAGAAAAATTAGAGTCACAGTCATAGTTCAGAAATACTGTCTATTGCTGTGCTTGGGCTCACTTTAATATGGAATAATCTTAGCTTTCAAACAAACAGAAAACACAGAATGTCATGGAAGTGCTTTCTGACTTGCTCTGCCCAGTGGAGGGTAGAACAATTCAAATTCAAACGAGGTTACGGTGGCTGAAAACACAAATGGAGCCAGGTGGAAAACTCGATGGGAAGATGTTTCTCCTTTCCACTAGTGGGGGGTGTCATAGGTGAGGTGGGAAAAAAAAACTTCAAATATCTGGGCAGGAAACAGGAAGTTCTTTTGCTCTGCTCTGCTCAGTCAGGCCTAGCAGAGGAACAGTGTGAGTGTGTGCTTAACACTGTTGCATTTAGCACTCGAGTCAAAAACCATGCTTATTTTTTCCGGTTTCTGGTGTGGGTGTTGGTATCCACCAAACAACAGTAGACAAACATCTCTCTTTTCCTTGCTTTACAGGTTCAGTTGGTTCAGCCTGACCATTGAATGTCTTAATATCAGGTTGCTTCTCTGGCTTTATTTGCACGGAGCTGCTATACTTGGGATTTGAATATTCTGAATTGAACTCAATGGCCCAGCATTTCAAACTGAATACCAATAATTACTACTAACTACTACTACTATACTAATTCATATGAATGACATTGAAATACACACAGCAACGCTGACAGTCCCAAAGATTTATCAACATTTGTTCATGACAAATCAGAAACTGTTGACTAATTAAGCCCAGGCTTTGACACTCACCCCTAGTGGCAAATGATATTTGGCCCAGACACAATTAAGGTTTATTAAATTCTTGACTTTGTGATCTTTAACAATTAATTTAATGCTGACCTAATCATTTATTGTTTACAACTTGTTTATAAATCTTACACCAGAAAGCTTTAGAATAAGTTTAAGAACTCTTAAGCGTTTTGAAACCTGCACATACCCTGATGTTCACACACACCATACAAAAGATGGATTACAATAGGAACACATTCAGGCTGTACATTGATATATTAAATATTTGGTCCTCATTATCGGAGCAGAATTGTGCTGCAGATTTAATGAAAGTCAATTTTATGGCGGGAAACTTGGTATAAATCGAGTGTGCAGGGCAATTTCAGAAGTGAGTCTTGGAGCTGGCTGACGCTGCAGTAAAGGGATAAAGAACGGAGCAGGCCCCAGAGTGCTGGCTAGCTTCTCAATACAAATGACAGACTGGTTTACAGGAGGGGCTTTACTGCCAGGCAGAGTGGCTGTCAATCAAGGAAAAAATTACAAAATGTGCAAATGTGCAGCACTTACAGTACGTCTGTCAAGAGTAATAATGACTATAACCAGGGGTGTACATAAAAAAGGTAAAATAAGAACAACTGCATTTATGCTTGGATTCAGTCTGAGCAAGCTCAAACAAAACAAAGACAGACAGATAGGAAGGGAGACAAAGATGATGAGGAAGAAGACACAGAGACAGGTTATGCATTTGTACCTGCATACTACTCGTGCAACCCTGACTACATCAATCTTCTTTCTTATTCGTACACCAGCGCGATGGCTTAGTGACCAAGGCACTATGTGGAGTAGCTGGCGCTGGTCCCCGGGTGCTAGTAGGTGTGTGTGTGTGTTTGCATGTACATTTCAGTGTAAAATAAAATACTGCTCTTTCTTTCTTTATTTATTTCTTATTTTTACACACACACATAAGTGTAGTTCTACAGTTCTATTACCCTCTTGTCTCATTTGCTTCCTCATTCCTTCAGTTCTTTCTCAGTATTTTTTGTATTTGCTTGACTGCAATGAAGCGGAAAAAAAACGGTGAGGTTATTATTATTATTAACTTATTATAATAATAATATGTTCGCTTTGTTCACCTCAACTGAAAAAAACATGACTAGGACTTGAAAAAACATAATATAAGAGGCAGAGTCAGCAAACTTATTAGTTCTCACAGTTCAGTTGATTTTCTATGATGTTGTTGGCGGTTCGCCTGCATTCGAGTTGAGGACAGATGGTATGAGAAAAGCAGAAGTGTAGGCTTTTAGCAGTCATATGACAGCGGACTAACATCAGACTTAGAGGTGCAAATGTTCAACAGTACACAGTACTTACTTTTTCACCAGAACAGAAAGTGCAAGTGTTTTATCTTGGGTGAAGATGAGTACTCTGGTTTCATCTTATACCACACCAGACAGACAGGAGTCAGCTGCAGAACCCAGCATTCATCTCATCCACAAAGTCAAGCTCCTTATATTAATATTTAATTTCAGTAAATGACAATTCAACATTATTGAACAGAGCTTGGAATGGCGACAAATTATGTAATAGGTAATAATAAATTATTAGGTCAAAACAGAGGCAGCCAGTTAGCTCACTGTTAACTGTAAAACTTTAGTACACATTGCTACCAACGTTTTGGCTCTTGACTATGTCTGCGGCATAATAAAAAAACTAAAACATTTCAATGGCAAGAGATTAATGTCGACTTGATAAGATTGCTATTAACTTGTTAAATAAAATGCAGTAGCATGATGGAGTACGATCTGCTGTGGTGGAACGCTGCAGGTGGTAATCTGCCCTGCTGGGTCAGAGCCGGGGTGCATTTTGCTGTCATTTATGATCGCACTGTCCTTACCGCGGCAGAGGTTGATGCTCCAGACACACACACACGGAGCTCAACAGAGTAGCTTGAAAAAAAATGATGTCCAATGGGTTGACTCTGTTTCATAATTAATATTTATGAGATTTTTAGTTAGGCTGCAATAATCTCAATGTTTAGGGTCCTGGGAATTATTTATAATTTGACAGTGGTCACACACATTATCATGGACTAGCACAAAATAACTTGTTCGTCAGCTCAGCAGCCGGATTAACATTTATCATCCGGAGGCCGGATAAACAAATGCAACTCCTGATCTGGACAACTAAAACTGGAAACAAGTCAACCGCAAATCCTCTTTCCTCTCAAAACAGAATTATTCAATACTCTGTATCTCACCCGCCTGGATCATGGATTATTTTAATACAACTGAGATTCCTTTACTTGCCAAAAGGTGGTGGCCATCACGGGACGGAAGGATAAGGATGAACCCCACACATCTGTTAAACTGTTCAATTAACACAGTTTCCCAGATCATGCGAGAGTGTCATCTCGCTTCCTCTGTGTGAATCATTTGTGTCCTGGGGAGAAGCGACCAGAGCCATAAACATTTGAAATACACTTTTCATAAATCCATGTTTTATAGTAACTTTTGGATAAAATGACTAAAAAATCATTCAAACTATTCATGCATTTACACCTGCATCCAGATCAGCACCAATTCTACTGGATTGTTCCTCAGGCTATGCTTCATCTTGCTACCAAGTTTCAAATTCAGTTTTAGACTTTTTGAATCATCCTGCAAACAAACAATGCACCCAATCAACCAACAGACACAAGTAAAAATGTATCTTGGTGGATGTAGTAACTTTTAACGATGGCAGTTGAGTAACTTTTTGGTATTTTTGCTGTCATTTTACACGAATTTCATCATGGACTCAATGAACAGAAGCCTGCTTAGCCCACGCTGCAATCCAAAGTCATGTTGTTATGTTAAGTCTCAGAAGGGGTTCTGGCCAGTCCAGTAGTTTTCAGTCTTGTTGTCTCCATTGTGCAGTCCACTTTTGTATCTTTCACACCCTTTCTATTCCACATGATCATAACAAATGAAAGATAGATACTGAACACAGAGAACATTTTTGACACCATTCATTGTTCTTATGGAGTGTATTTAACAAGAATTTCAACCCTTGAAATTTGTTAGCTAAAGAAAGGCCATCTCTCGTCTCAACCATTTCTATGGTAGGATTTTGTTTTAGGGGTTTTCACTTTGAAATGTAAAATTTTATAAATCATTAGCTTCTAGCAGTGTTATACTGTAAATATTATATTCTACAGTGGTTTAATACATATTACATTAATAAGATCATTATGAGATTACAATAGGAACAATAGCTGGCAGTATTACACTGTAAACTTGTATTCTTTACAGCACAGCGCTGTAATATTTTTTACAGATAACCATTTTGGACTCACCATATCCTGTGAAAACATTGTGTCATTTATTTGCAGGACTTCCTCTTTCACAGCAAATATAAACTGCAAAGTCTTCTCATAGATGAAGACTACAAGCACGCTTCTTTCAGCCTACACACACCAGACCGACCTACCAATCTACCACAGAGCCCAGCGTTCTTCTCATCCACAGCGTCAATTTAGAGTCACTAAAGTGCTCTGACAGAGAACTTCGCTTCTGTTTTTACAATACAAGGTGAGTTGTCAGTCTGTTATTCATTATGATTATGTTTTTCATCTAACGTTTAATACCACAACGTTTCTTTTTCAGAGACAGTCTCAACATGGCAAAATGCACAAGCATGCACTTCTTGCTCTGTTTCACATTGATGTCATCAATCGCGCTGATCTCAGCTCTGCAAACGCTGGACTCCAAAACCCAGCTGGACAATAGCGGCTTTGGCCGACCACGACCTCGCCACGGCATCAACTTGCTGAATTGGTACGTTAAGAACTGCTTCGACAACAACATGGTGGCTTTGTGTGATCCAACAATAGGGCAGTATGGATTTCATAGGTTTCAAAACCTAGGGTCTCTTCTCCCAGTGATAAAGGACAAAAAACAATACACTTACTATACAATTGGAAACCTTAATTCTCCAGGTGCTAATCGGCTACCATATGACGTTAGGAAGTGGTACGATCCATCCAAACCCAAGAGCAATGAAGATAGGGTGTTGGTGAGATACAACAACAACAACAGGCACATCGAAGAAGTCTTCGCATCGGCGCATTACAAAGCCCAAGAGACGTACAAAATTGGAAACAATCTTATTGCTGAGCTTCGGAGGTCCTACCAATCTCGTTTGAACAGAAATAGAATCTGAACTTCAGATGCCGAGTCTTTAACATCTTTGTTAAAGACTGCTGTCGTGACCTTATTCAAAGTCTGACATTTAACAGCCTGCCTGCCTTTAAACACGTTAAATGATTCAGAGGAGCTTTCAAATAAAATAACTGCTAAAATTTGATGCTTTAAAATGTTGTTTACCAGTCAAACCAAGTGTCATGTTCAATAACATTATGTAGTACATGTACATTTGATGATATGAAAATGTAAAGTAGAGTTGTAGCTGTGACGCAGCATGCGTTTTTAACTCCAGTCATCTCTTCAAGATGGACAGAAGAAGAAGCGTATGTGAATAAATTACATATTTAAATTAGTCAGATTGCCTCTATTCGGCAGCCCACCAGCCTCATTTGCATAGAAATGTAGTGTGAACTTCAGATGGCAAATCTTTTTTAGCCTTAATAGCATTTTGTCTCATCAAAACATCTTGAAGCATGACTATGGTGACCTTATTCTCGTTGACATTTAACAGCCTGCCTGCTTTTACAACATGTTGAATGATTTGGAGGAATTTTCAAATAAAATGAATTGCTCACGTGTGATGCTTTGAAAGTTTTCCGTGTCCTTCTTTTACATAAGCACCAAGTACTTTTAGTTTGGGTCTCGCATCGGGAAGTTTTGTTTTCACTCCTTCTTCCTCTTTTTTCCAGTCAAAAGGTTTTGCTCTCAGTATATGTTTTGACTTTAACGTGAAAGCCGACAACAGAAAGTAAAGTTGTGTTTTTAAATGAACGGATCGAAGTGTTCTCTTCAGTTCAATCGGCATACAGACACAGAAGTTGTTGAATCTCTAACACTGATGATACGGCTCACTGTTTTGACAAAGTAAATACATTGGAAAGATCAGCCACCTTTACCTGGATCCACAGAGCAGCAGTCATCTCTGCTCGTATCTGATGACACAGGAGAAAGTTATCAATATCAATATTTTATCTATTTATTAGAACACAACCAGAAAATACAGGAAATATGTATGCAGTATTAAAAAACAGTAAAAAGTCAGAAAAGAACAGCTTCTACAGGCTAAAGTGTCAAGGATTCAGTGTGACCTCCCTTTAGCAGGAACCAGGCTCTCTTCAACCTAAATGGAATGGAACCCTAATTAATGTCATTGCTAACACCTGTATCTGTTCTTCTTTCGTCACTATTTACTGTCAGAATGACTGCTGGGAAAAAGGGCCATTACACCAGGTTGGATAGTGGTGGCCTTAGTCTTGTGCACAGTACTTTATATACGCTCTGACATCTCTTCATTCATTGCAGAGTCCTAATCAGAGGTTACCGTGCTGATGTGTCTCTCTGCAGCCGTACCAGTTGGATATGTGCCATATCAGGGCTAAAGATATATGGCTGATAGATGCATCGTCCCGTGTTTCTGATCCTTAACATCTCTCCAGGTCTCTTCTTTTGCTTCATAGGTACCAAGGCAGGTAGAGAATACAAGTGAGTGGTGGGTCTCCATGGGACTAATTTGGAAGACCGAGGGGCTTCTAGATGTGGGATGGCGCGAGGAGGAAGTGGGTTTTGTGTGATATTTTTGGGGGTTTTATGCCTTTGTTAATGGTATGTTTGGGGATTCAGAAGGGGACTTTTTTTGGGGGGTGGGGGGTACGGGGTTCCATGCATCAATGCAGCACAGATCAATGCACCCACACTTTGGCTAAAAACCTCAGATTACTGATTCCACATATAAAATGTTAATATTTTATTGACTTGTGTCTTTTGTTAATTAAACCATTTTTTGCTTCAGCTTTGCTACAGTTCTCCGCTCCTTTTATTTCCCACGGCCTTCGAATATGACATGACAAGAAATTCAAATATTATTATTCTGTCAGGGTCAAACTACGTGTGAAAATACCAAAAAGCTTCAGTAATTTTTATAAACTCCAACATTGGCCCTGAGCAGGGGGCAGTTGATCATAATGTTGACTAATGAGTTGTGAAACAATGCAGCGCACACCTCCACAGCCATAAGGTACAAACTCTACTCTATAACTCACTTTCAGTGTTATTTTGACAAAGCACCCTCGTGCCTGCTGTCCTCAAAGCCCACAGAAAGGCTTCATTCATCTTCTGCTCAGCTCTCTCTCCTCCTATGCCAATGGGAGGAACACCAACTGGACCACTGCATCATCATACAGAATTCAAATTTGATTTCAGACTCCTCCTGAAAATATTACCAGGCTTGTGGACCAGCAGGACCAGGCTTAGCATGGAGATTTCAGGGCCTTTGCTCTGTTCAGAATGTGGGGAAACAAAGGTACACTGTCCAGCATTTTCAGTATTTAGGTGATTTACTGATGCATACTTAAAAAATAATTAAATGCAAATCAACACATTTAAGTTAGTTGTTAATCAGTTGTTAATTAAAATTTTGTACAGTCATACATAGATATATATGTATATATATTTACATTTATATATCTAAATACAGGAGCAGCTCTATGATAATGTTTTTCCCATATTTTCTTACAGTATACTATGTTTGTGATATATGTATTTATTTATATTGCAATTTAATTCAATGTGATGTGTTATGGAAAAAAAGCTAAAAGAAGAAGAAGCATTACAGTTACTAATCAGACATCAATGTTTTCTAATGTTGTGGCTTCTTTAATGCGTTAACTTAGTCCTTATCCAGGGAATACAAATGAAAATTTGAAATTCGCTATCTCTGGTGTAATACTGTATATTTATTGTGTATTATCTCTGTTAAAGGAGAAAAAAAAACAGACATCAGACCAAATGACATGATTTGCCCATAATGAGAATCTTACACCCTTTTCGCACTGGCAGCATAGCAGCACTGTAATGGCTGCTGCTGTTGGAATGTGTTTGTTTTTCACGTTAGGCGTGAAAGTTCTAACTTCTGTGAATTTTTTTTCTGTTGTTGCTGGCTTCGTTTTTTTTTAAAAGTGTGAGTGGTGAGTCACAGCAGCTTCTGAGACACGTTGTTGTGGAGCAGCATGAGGTATGTAGTTGTAAACAGTTGTAAACTGTTAAAATGGAAGGAAGCTAGTTGAAAAGGTTCCTCTGCCATGTGAAACAGGCATTAGAATGGCAAAGTTGTCCCTTCCATTTCATCCATCTAACAGTTTTTTGCTGATTAGCGTGCTGATAAACATTTAGACTTTTTGCTGACTCGTAAACTTGTCATGGGTGAAGGAATTTCGATGATTACACGTGTCCACAATACACAAGTTTTCAATACTTTATCAATTGAACCAAATTTTGTGAAAAGTCGCACTAAGATAAAAATTCTGATTATACGAAAGGAAAAAGAAAAGTTGCAATATATCGTATTTTTTTATATGTTTTTCGTTGGCAACAAATGTGTAACTGGGCAAATTATTAGTTCCACTGCAGCTATTTTCTGCAAAAGCTAAAGGGGCACATTCCATCATGGACTGTGCCAGTGGTCCTGGTTAGAAACATGATCCACAAACCAACAAACCAATAGCTGAAATTATACACACAACTAAAGACCTGGCTCCTAAAGTCATGAATGTCTGGAAGGTCATTATTTTATTTTATTTTTTTATTTTTTTCCAGGCCTGGGAACATTTTGCAAAACCTTCGAAACATGTTTAATAGCACCTGTTCAAATATCCAACATTAATGATTTATCCTCATTAAATTTTAAATAATGTTAAGTCAAGCTAAAACACGAGAAGTGAAACCAAATGTAGATACTTTATAACTTTATCCGGCCGGTCACAGTCCAGACGTGGTGCTCGCTGTGTGACATTGCTGTGTGATTCCATATTCTTGTGCGATTACTGATTTTGCTAACGTTTGCAGGACCAGAGCCAGCTGGCAGAGAGGCCCACTGGAGTCATCATCACAATGCAGACAAATGTAGGTTTGATGTCTGGCTGTTTGCCAAGAAATATAAAACGAATAGGTCACCATAGAAGTGAGTTGGATCGCCTCACCTACAGTTAGTGTTAGCACCGACGCTACCCTTCAAGTATAAAGTCTTCCAGCAAACGTAAGAAGTTTAACTTATTGATTCACATTTGCGGTAGCTGTAATTTGCAAAAACAAACAAAGAATATATTCCAGCAGCAAAGCCAAAATATCCTGCCTTACAACGTTTGGATAAGACATTTCAAATTAAAGTTACTGTTCTCACTTACGCTTATATTTTAGTTTAGTAGTAAAGATTGCTTTACTTATTACACTGCCGAACTACAATGGCAAAAAGTTTTGAAGTTTAATTGGCAATGGAACAGAAACACTAATAAAAGGAAAAACAAAGCAAACCTAGAATAAGTACGTGACAAAAAAAAATGATGATAACAGACTGCAAAATGACTGATAACGCTCTCAGGAGGAGGGGAAGGGGAAGAAAAAACTCTTGTCTCAAGCAATTCAGCTTGACTAATAACGGCCTCACACATGCCTCTAGCTGGTGGTGTGAACCCGTAGTTGCTGTCCTGAATCTCACTGTTGTGTTCATAACAACTATAGAGAAACAGCGACCCCTGGCGAAGGAAAAAGGAGCTCAAAAAATCCTCACAGTCTCTTGGGAAATTTCCCATTAAAACGTAGCACTGCATGGTAATGAACACCAGGCTTATGGTAAAGGGCTCACATTAAATATTTACACTCTTGGTTAATATTTCATGCGGTAATTTTGTATTTAAATTGGATTTAATATTTAATATAAATACAGGGATAAGTGGCCAATACTATTCTCAAACACCAATAAAGACACCTTGCATCGTGCGGAGGAAGTAAATATGACACAGACGGCATACATATGTCCTGAAATATCCACCCTGTCTGCGTCACAGGAGTGCTGTGTTTTCTCAAAAAAGAGTTGTCAGGGGAAACTGTGGCGATATCCACCACCAAAAAGACTGTGATTCTTTAGGAATGAAAAATCTGGATTCAACAAGTTTGAAGAACATAATTGATGTTCTAAACTCTCCGTTGTTTTTCAATGTTAGTTTGGTTTTATTGAATGACCGAGGATCTTTTATTGTTATTAGCGCTACCCTGACTTGGACAGACTTGTAAACAGCTCCATCACAGGCGAAGCTCAGCATAGCAGGGCAATTTCTAGTGAAGAGAACTCAACATTGTACACACACTTACAAGCCCAAAGCATATTTTAATACACAAAAATAATTATCATTGAATATGTCAGACATGTCACAATATGAAAGAACCAGAATTAACTTCTACAACACATCATGTACGATACGATACAATACACTTTATTGTCCCCTCAGGGAAATTTGTCTTGGGCTCAATACTCAAGCATCCACAAACACAACAGAATTCTCAAGAAATACAATACAATACAATATGATTAAATGTCCACCACCTGATTAAAGAAAAAACTCCAAAACGAATGAAATTGCTCATTCAAGCTTTAAATTTCCTCTGGTTTATCAAATGTCACTTGCTGAGTCCTTACCCTTGAAAATAATCTGTCATCTTCCTCTTCTTTGAGAGTGAATTTATCACATATTATGTTAATAATGTACTTCATAACTAGGGAATACTCAGCCCAGTTTGAGGGCACTTTATGTTCCTCAGCCTTGCACCCCTGAGCTCTTTATGGAACGTTGTATTTGAAATTAACTACCACTTCAGAAAAAAACAACTGTAAATGTTTACTTCTGTATCTTCTGAAGCTAACCTGATGCCGACAAGTGACTTTATCGACATCTGCACTCACGTCTCTGTCCCGCGATACGTGAATCCTCACGTTAACAGTAGTCTGGCTGATCAAGTGCATTTCTGCATGCCGGTCAACAAGTGAAGATTGTCCTTCATATGTGTGTGTGGGCTCACCTCTCTCGCTCTGTTTAGAGACAGCTGACAAATGATGGAAATAACTGACGATCAGATTTATTTACTTGTTCATCGAAGGTTCTGGAGCGTTTCGGCCCACTTTCACCCACGGAGAGAGGTGTAAAAGAGGCCATTTATCTATCAAATTGGAGAGATGTTACCTGAACAGTGGAAGTGCATTGAGGCCCCATTTGTCAGCTGTTTATAAAGCGGCTCTGAAATCTGTCTGATGTCGTTTTCCCAAACAACAGCCCGCTACACCTCCCAGCCAGGGCTTGAAATGATTTGAATGTGGTGCAGTCCATTTCTCAAGTCTGTCTGCAGTCTCGCAGGGGGCAGAGCTGCTTCAGAGATGTACAACTTAGGTGGGAGTAAATACTGATTACAATTGAGGAAGCCCAGATTAACAGTACAATAGTGTCTACAAGCTCCACTATCCATTCCAACGATGGACCTTAAACTTTCTAGCAGCTGTAAAATGGACTTCCACAAAGTCGAAAGAAGTGCCTAGGGATGTCTAGGCTATTTTGCTGAGCACAAACCTGGAAAAGCGATGGGAAATGGATGGATGGATGATAGATGGATGAATGGATGGTTGGATGGACAGATGATGAATGGATGGATGATGGATGGATGGTTGGATGGATGGATGGTTGGATGGACAGATGATGGATGGATGGATGATGGGCAGATGTATGGATGGATGGATGCATGATGGACGGATGATGGATGGATAGATGATGGATGGATGATGATAGATGGATGGATTATAGATAGAAAGAATGATGGATGGCATGGTTCCTTTTTAATCCATGTCAAATTGAAGAAGATCAGCTGCATGCTTGCTGCTGCTGTGAAGCATTTGTCTTTCACATTAGAAGTGTCGCTGCAGAAGGGCAGATCAGA
>OMNV01012391.1:50266-92508 GCA_900303265.1 Brotula barbata
ACTATCCATTCCAACGATGGACCTTAAACTTTCTAGCAGCTGTAAAATGGACTTCCACAAAGTCGAAAGAAGTGCCTAGGGATGTCTAGGCTATTTTGCTGAGCACAAACCTGGAAAAGCGATGGGAAATGGATGGACAGATGATGGATGGATGGATGATGGGCAGATGTATGGATGGATGGATGCATGATGGACGGATGATGGATGGATAGATGATGGATGGATGATGATAGATGGATGGATTATAGATAGAAAGATGATGATGGATGGATGGATGATGATGATGGATGGATGGATAATGAATGATAGATGGATGGATTATAGATGGATGGATGATGGATGGATGATAGATTGATGATGATGGATGGATGATTATAGATAGAAGAATGATGGATGGCATGGTTCCTTTTTAATCCATGTCAAATTGAAGAAGATCAGCTGCATGCTTGCTGCTGCTGTGAAGCATTTGTCTTTCACATTAGAAGTGTCGCTGCAGAAGGGCAGATCAGATATGTAGTGCTGAGATGGAATTTTTTGTCAGTGGTTGTTGGCTTTACTTTTAAACGTTTAGGATTGTTAACCGCATGGGGATCTTGCATGTGCCAGGTTTGTGGGCTGCGTTTTGTACCCTACAGAGAGCTGTACTGAGAGGATCTATGGGAAGATGATTATTCTGCCTGTAAATATTATCATTACACCGACAAAGACGTTATTTTGCCATATTGCAGTTGCAGCAGGCACACGGAACATCCTTGCATATTTTTTAATTCTCTCTGCAGAGGCAACTCTTCACTTCCTCACGGTGCAGGAGTGTGCAGTGTGAATGCTGTAACCTGCTAACATGGGTGCAGCACAGAAAAGTGAGCTGCAACGGTTCATAATTGTTGCTTATCAAATTTCAAAGTAATTATCATAAAAGTTTGGATTGACTTTGGCAATAAAAAAGAACTAAATCGGATAACTTTTTGGCATTGGTGGAGTTATGAGCTGTCTGACAGCCCTGTCTCTTATATTTTTGTGAGGATTTGATCTCTTTTTAATACATTTTCTTGAAACATACACATACTAGAAAGACTTCACTTTAATATGCTTAAAACATTTGTTATGCTATTATTGTGTGGTTTAAATAGGAATTCATGAGTGACAGCAAACATGTCTCTCAATACTAAGAGCTAAGGTGCACAAGGCCATCAAAGGCTGTGTCATCGTAGTCATTGGCCACCAGGATAGTTGTCATATCAAACACATGTCCAGAGGCATCAGCAGGCAGCACAGGAGACATCAGTCTCCAGGGAAGACAGACATTATGTGGTTTGTCCAGGAAAGTAATGGGGAGAATTCAGCAGGTTGGAGTGTTTCCCCAATACGGCGAAGAGTGCAGACAGAACTAATCAATCATTGGCATGAGCAGCAGGTAGATGGGGTTTAGACAGATTGTTAGTTCTCTGGTGGCTTTTTTTTTTACACATTTGAGTCACGTCTGTTTCATTCATCTTCATTTCATCCTTCACCCCAAAGCTCAGTAGTTTAAATTTTGTTGCCAGTAAAGAAACAGCAGACGTATCGACAGTAAGAATGTCACCTCTCTAAAGAATCCCTTCACGAATGATAGATTTATTACTGCTGTTGTCCCTGTGTGAAATAAAAACTATTTTCGAGAGCCATTTCCCATTTAGGCTCAGTCACACCATCTACATCGAGGTGCCTATTCATAGTCCAACATTGTTGAGAAGATTCTGTGAAATTTGCTTGCTGGGAAAGATGGCAAAAGTAAGGAGATTTTCCCGGAAATAGCGAATATGGCACAAATGCAGCAAGTGGTTAACCTGCATATTGAATGCAGGTGTCTATGTTCAGTTCTTTATCCTGGGCTCCAAAGATACTCCTCATAACAGCTTCTTGTATACAGCATTAATCCAAACAGCAAAAATGACCCATTTTCATTGTTACGATGACACAATAGCACATTCAAAGACCAACATAATGGTGTTGTTGTCTTGTGCATATGAAAATATGAAACAAAAATGTTTCCTTTTTCACTGTGACTGGCCTAATTTGCCTCATCTTTGTGCTACTACAGATGTGCTGCAGAGGCAAACACACAAGAGCAAACATTGTTGTGCAGAGGACAATCACAGCTTATTTCACTGCTGAATCATCTTTCATCTCTCACTGTTTCAATAGATTAAAAACATTAAGTATCAAGAGGGAATGTGTACAGTGAAATCTTCCTGCCTCGCTCACTAGCATAGCGCACCATATAAGCGTTCAACTTCAGATTGAGGCTCAAAGCCATCAAATCAATCCCGTGTGGCATGGCCAAGGGTATCAGGCATGCTGCACGTAATCTATCAAAATGCAACGAGCGGTCCGTCATTATATATTATTATGCATTCACTGTGAATTTCAAGGTCATAATACAAAGACAGGAAGGTGAATGGACCAGAAGGTAAAATTCCACGAGGTCACTCCAATTATCGTTGATGGTATTGCATCTTCACACACGACTTTTCTAAGAGAGCAGTCCACACATGAATATGTATCAGACTGAGGCCCTTGTGGTTGGGAGCATGAGGATGTTGTGGTCCAGTTTTCACAGTAGAGTTCCCGATCGCAATGTCAGTGTGATAGAAGAGGACAAAGCCGTCATTAGCGCTGGGAATTGGAGCATTTATTTCAGCGTGCTACCCAGCATTCCCATCCCAATCTGTCAACCATTTATCATGCTGTGATGGGGTTAGATGGAACATAAGAATGCAAGATCAAAAGGCAGCAGGCATTCTTACAGCTGCATGGTGCATGTGATGATCATGGCTGTTTGCCCTGTAACCCTGTAATACCTGAGAAAAAGAGCATATTTCTAAGGGAAAGATATCTGACTGTTAAAGTGATATATAACATTAAGCACAGGATTACATTTAAAGAACCTCAGGATGGTATGATTGTGCACAAATAGTAATACCGCAATTAAATGTAAGGGATACTATGAAATATTATAAGTTAGGATTGAGTAATTATTTTATGACAACCAATAATGTCAAATCACAGCAAAATGAACAAAGACAACACACTGAATGACTATCGACGGCTTTAAAATAATGTTTAAAAAATGTAACAATTCTAAACCATATCTAGCTGTTCTTTTATCTATTGTATTGTTCCTTAGCCCAAAGTCTTCATCTCATCTTCATTTTGACTTATTATTGTTAAAGGCACAATCAGACTGATACACATGTATATTAGACACTAAAGGCATACAAAGTGGTACAAGGGCTACAAGCAGGGCAGTAGAAACAGAACAACCTTAATGATGGCTCTTTTTCTTGTTCGACACAGTGTTAGTGGTGGAGTGTGTGAGAAATTATGAGGGACAGAACGATATAGGGAAGCAGGTGGAAACACAGTTTATATGGATCTGTCCTGACCTCTGAGGGAGGGAGAGAAAGGTGAACAGGACAAAGTTTATTAGATTACTACTGATCTCTGCTGATGTATTGCCCACATCCATACACAGGCACAGGAATGAAGCAATTCTCAGTTCAATACTGCCACCATATGGACAAAATATTACTTTGATGCACATGGCACCTCCTGCTCTGTGTTGAATGCAGGAAAGCAATCATATTTTACTGACTCAACTATGGTAACCTGCAAATACATCTTCATTGAGTATGAGGGTGATTACTTTTTTAATGTAAGAATGGAGATTTCACAATAATTTTAATGTTGTGAAACGTTTAACAGATTTAGTATATTTACTATGCAGAAATAGAAATGCCCTAATTATGATAGCCTTTTCACTAAACTTAAAGCCTAGTCTTCACCAAATAAATAATGGTTTCATACAGCCCGAGGTCACATATCTATCAACCAGAAGAGGAATAATAATAATAATGATGAGAACAATAATAATCATCATCATCAACATCATCGTCATCATCATCATCATCATCAATCATAATATAATCATTATCATATTCATAACACATATTAAATGTCAAATGTTTATAAATTATCTGTCTGTTTTATATATTTATTGATTTTGATTTGTATATTTATATAGTTTACAATAATTGCTGTCACAATGGGCCATTTTTTTTTCACATAAACTAACTGTTATGCTCAGAATTTATGATAATTTTGTTATGTTTATATAAAGTATGTATATTTATTTTGGTTTTGAAATAAAGTTTCTGGTAACTTCCATGCATGGATAGGGTTACTGATGTATATTTTATAGCCAATCGGATTGCTTCCATCACCCCTATGGTGTGGTGGACCTGAAAACTAATGATGGGTAGATGACTCATGAAGCTTTTGATGTATCTCCCAAGTGACAAAATACATTTCAAGACTCGTAACACTCCAAGCCCTGAGGCTCCCACTTTGTGTTTTCTAGACAATATAGCAACCTTTCAAAATGGGTGCATAGCTGCATAGGATCGTAACAAGGTTTGTCATTGGAGTCACAGGGAATAGAAACACAACACAAATACAGACCAAGGATGCACACCTGTCTTTTATTTGTAGTCAAGCATACTATGCCAGTTTGGTGGCGTTAGACAGGTGACCCAAGAAAATAAAAGACAGAAACAGCTCTGTAGTTTTCCTGACTAAACTGTCTGCACTGCATACACAGCACTGCTGGCGGTCTCCCAATGTGCTGACCTGAGCTCTGTAGGCACACTCTGGGACTAAACCGCACAAGTGCAGGTGTGTGAACAATTTTCATCCAAATAAGACACAATTAATGGTGTTGAAGGGTGTATGTCTGGGTCTGGAACTGAGGTAGGATCTTTTGTTGCCAGAGGACAACGAGCTGTCAAACGTAGTGAAGAAAGTCACATGCTTCAGCATGGATCACAAGGATGTAATGTAATAGTTACATGGCATTTATATAGTTACTAATTCTCTAAATTGGATGGTGAATTAGTAAAATATATGGAGCACAAGGACAACTAATGTAATCAAACATCATCTCACTTCATAAAAAATCAAATGAAAAAAATGTAGGGTATTTGTCAACCACAAAAAGCTTAGTTAAAAAAAGAACAGACTCGGTGTCCGACGTGTGTATAGTGAGGATATGGGTTCAGTGAAGAAACCTTACTCTGACAGGCCATGTTTTGGGTGTCTGTGAAGGTTCTCAGTCATGCAGTTCATGGTTATCCAAGAAAGGGTTGAATCGAGGGCGACTTGACTGGATAGAAGATACTTGAAGATGTTCCCAAACGGAGATATCGTATTGTTCCTTCACTGGACTAAATAAAACAGGTCCTAAGCATTATTTACCTTAATTCTCATTAGATAGTTCCATTTATTGGACACAAAATCTTAAAATTCTGGGATTATTACCTTCTAAAAATGGTAAGCCTTAGCAAATTTAGCTTTCTATAAATGATAAACAACTTTTGCAAGAAACAGCTGCCTTTCTATTCCATATTTCCATCAAATTAAATGTAATATCATGAGCTGAGCTCAATCTTTTGTTTCTTGTTTTATTTAGTCCCTCTGAGAAAATGTTTTAAATCGCAGCACAAAATTTTTGCACGAAGAGATTGCATGAGTAGATGAATAATAATGCTAGAACTTTTTCACTTATTTTCCGTTTGGATGAGGTCCAAGAAATTGTACTATATCACTATAGAAAGAATATATCGAATTTGCAATTGTTTTAAAGGACAGTGGCATACAGATCTCACTAATTATGTTTATTATGTTAGCTAAATATGTTGTCCATATGGCATACTACATTTTCCTATGAAATGCATAGAAGGACTCCCAAATATTTTTGGATACCGTTACTCATTTGAGTCTGTTTCCTGCGATTTGTTTATTTATCCATTGACATTGTTGTAATGGCTCACTCACTCTTCTTTGTTTTAATCTAATTTTATTTATTTCATAAGATATATGCTCCGTCTGTTTTATTTTTTTTATCTCTATCAACGCGTTACATCTTTCCTAATTTTGAAGGTAAATCAAGTACATGTAAAAAGGTGTTCCACCAACCAGTAGATGGCGATATGCAACTTGGACGTTGAATGTAACCCCTCCTTAGACGAACGAAGAGGAACACGAACGACGCTTCCTACGTCGTTAGTCACGTGACTCTTTGAACCGTGTTCAGGGAGACGTTCCGCAGTTTTGTTGTGAGACAAACGCCAACATGTCCCTGCCGTCTGTCCCATCACTACAGAAAACAACAAACAACAGGTGATCATCACTACAGAAGTTTAACGTTTAACGTTAGTTTATTAACGATAACGAACGTACAGATATGTAGAAGACGCTGTTGGTGGAGGTGTTCTGTTTCTGCAGCGCGTTGAAGTTGAAGATGGCTTTTTATTAATGCTATGAGCTATTTGATAACGTATGGTTTAAAAGTCACACCACTCTCAAATGTGTTTGTCCTTTTGTCAGTTTTCGCTTTTTGCTGATGGACTGAAGATCGTCATTATGCCTCTTAAACTGACTAACCAGGAGCTGGATGAACAGTTTGAGCTTTACATGAAGGAGGTAACATAACATTCTATATAGGTTTTTCACCTAATGGAAATATGGAAATTGACAAACTGATTTAGACAACAATTCAACAGATATTATTACTCAAATCAAAGTGTATCATGTATTGACTACCACAATATCAATTGAAGCATACTGAATCTCATTAAAAGCTTGCTAAATGCCACCAATCGTTCTTGTGTGGCCATGACGATGACCTTATTAACAGCTACACCTCCAATAATTTATATGGATGTTTCCATGCCTCTCGTATGCATTAATGTTTCGTGGCAGAGAGTCCATATCACTGTATTGGTGTAGATTCTTTCTGGATGCTGCCAGGTTGGGCTGCAAAGTTTCGTGACCGAAGCATCACATTAGCATAGTAACCGTTCATAATTATTTTCTGGTGATACACAGTCAACCTAAAGAATCCCAAATTCAATAATGCCCTCTGAAACACTTGTGAAAACAATGTTGTTGTAGAATTTGTTTATTAGTCAATAAACAAATGTCTGAGTGACTTCATTTCTTTGGTCTTGAGTGGTTTGGGTTTAAAAACACTGTACTAAAGCCTAAAAAACTAAATCGACAACAAGGGTGGCAGAACACACACTACTGTTTTGCTTCAGATTAAAAATGGACTCAAACATGGTTTAGCATTCTTTGTCATATCCTGAAAGCATGAATTTTGTTCCCTGTTAGTCTCTTTCAGATGACTCTGTGGATTTGGGTGGCAGAAAAAAGGGCCCCAATGTTGTGGATGGCTCAACTAAAAGCAGCCAGAAAGCAGCCCAGAAAGCAGCTGTTACCACAGTGTCATGGTGGGAGGAGGATGATCACAGTGACAAAGGAGGTAAAGATCAACTATCAGTTTACAAAGTTTTGCACGTGTTTCAGTTTAAGTGGGCTATGGTTGTGTATTAATACACAATGACAATCTTATCAAAGGATCACTTCACTTTTGTTTTGTTCTGTTAATAAGTGTAGAAACCCTGAATGATTTGTCAAATTTGGAAGTGGTGGGTAAGCACCAATCAGTCTGATGATCATTATAATTGTGAATTAGTGATTAAACGAACCAGTTCTAATGGGTTTTCACTAGCAAATCTGCCAAGCTTACTGTTGTGATCAGACACGCCCTATCATGTACAAGTGTTTGTCACCATGATTGAAATGATACTGATGAATATAAGCTTTGCTGTGGAAGATAACTAATGTCAGTTAAAAAGTTTTGATTGCATGAAACTTTAATTAAGAATAGCCATTGATTTAATAACAACTAACTCATGCAATTTGGATATCAAAGCTAAACTGGAAAATCCCAAAGTGTGGCCAGACACCCAACGGGCGGTCTGAAGACCCCTGTGTTAGATCTTTTAGAATTTGGCTTGAATTCATTAATGGTGGTATCTTTTCTGTTTTTAGCACTGCTGGGATCTGGGAAAACTTTCTTGAAGTCTTTGAGGAAGTCGCAGCCAGTGGAGGATTGGGTGGATCCAGGCGATAGTAGATTGAGGGAAGAAAGAGTGGAAAGTGCTACATTAAACAGAGACAATACAGACACAAAAGGTAAACCTTGGAGGGCAGTGATGTGGAATGTGTTTAGGAAATAGATTTACCCAGATGGCGCAGCAAAGCTTTATGTCTTCAAATGTTCCCAAAAATTGAAGAAAACACTTGCCAAACAATTCAAAGACCGTTGAAAACCATTCCATTTCTCCAATGCCAATTAAGTGAGGCCTGTGGAAAATCAGACTCATCCCTAAAAGCCGTTGTCCTGCATGGACCCAAATAGAGAGAGAACAGCAACAATGCCTTGGACTTGAAAATTGTTCGGTTTTGGAATAAGGGGGAAAAAAAGTTTATAAATGCATCAATCATAATGAAATAATTCTGTTTGCAGAAAAGAAAATCATCTGAAATATACAGCACCGTATTTCTATCCAATATAGAATCTGTGAGAGCTTTTAATTTTAACTGTGTTTGTTTTTGCACTGCTGAAGACATGGAATTTGGGCCCGATGTGCTAATGACGAGTCTAGGCATGGACACTCTTGAGGAAGAAGAGGAGAAAGCCAGATTCTTTGCCCAAATGGAGGCAGAGGCTTCATCTACTATCGATTACTCCAAGCTTAACAGAGAGCTGGACTCAACAACTTCTAATGTTGGTACTAAACTAAGGTAAGAATGATGTGAGTGGCCTGAAAAATGGACTGCACCCAATTAGGACTTCATTCCTACTCCTCTTATCAAACCTGTCCTTGTCCATGATTGTTCCAAATATCACTAGAGTTGTTGAGTATCTTGTTTTTTTTAAATATATAATGAACAATATTTGTGGCACAATGAAAATGCAGTTCATATACCATGCTTAGTGTGAACAAGTGTACTTTTGAAAATATAACATAATTTGGTTGAAAGGCCAATCAAAAGTAGAAATTGATGGATCTGTAGATTTTTTTCATTTTGGGAGCATATTTAAAAACTCTCCACATGTCACTCATTTCCTTTATTGATGTAATGTACTATGAATATTCATCTACAGAAAAATAGAAAGTGCCCTCCACCATACAGTGTGTTATGTATTGATAGAAAATTTAAATTACTCTTACTCTTCCTTTTAAAGTTTAACATTTCATGTATATTAGTTTCAGATGTGAGAAGAATAGCAGTCTTCACTGCTTTCAATAACAAAACATATCTGATCATATGAGCATTTGTCTCCCTGGTCACACAAAATACATTCAGTCTGTCACTTTGTCCTGTCACTCACTCAGTAATGTGTCAACTTCTACTGCCTCGCGTCATTTATCTTTGTTGGATAACCTTCAAATCCCTCACCCTGTCCATGGAGATGTTCTTACCTTTGGTGAACTTTTGTGACGTGCCGTTCCACGTATTTTTCTTACCCCACCATCACAACGCTCTCCACGATGATTTAAACACACACTGTTGTTTTTTTAGGTTTGTTTGATTTATGGTACTTATTCCTATTGACGAGACAAAGTCGCTTTTTTTCACCCTTATTGACAACCTGTCTTGGTCAGCTACTTGAAAGCCGTTGATCATAAGAGACACATTGGAGACCTTGAAGGATAGGTGACATTTATGCGAATAATATTTTTAGCTCATCCATCCTTTGAAATTGGGCCAGAAAGTTAACTTTAAACACCAACAGTTGCAGAGTTGTGTGTCTTTGTGTTTATGCTGCAGGGCCTTTGCTGCTGTTATCCGTTTGAAAATGCATCTTGTACCTCTAATGTTACAATGATGGCTTTCCTCTCTGTAGTAAACCCGAGGGAGTAGTGGATTGGATTGTTGAACCTCAAAGCCAGGCAACAGCAAATGATAGAAAGTCTCCAGGTAAAAGAATTGAAGCCTTGGTAAATCTCTGTTTAAATTTATGTCAAATGTCGTAATTAGGTATTTCTTGTTTCAGTGTATACAGGTTCTCCACACTATAGTGAGGACTTTGAAGATCAGGAAAACAGCAAAGACTCCTCAAAGGAAGTAAGTAGTTGGATGCAATAGTCTTTTGTTGGCATTTGACAGAATTGATAGAATCGAAAGTCAAGATTAGCAAGAGGATAAAAGCTAGTGTTTAAGGTTCGAAGAGCATGATAGAATCATCAGAGCTAATGAGGGAGGCTGTCCCAGAGTCAATACAGCTCACAACTTCTAACTGACTAAGAGAACCTCTCTACTTCTATAGTCACCTCCTAGAAATAACACAGACAACTACAGAAACTGTCCTAAAAACCACACAGATACCATATCAACTAGTTATGTGCAGGCAGAGACACAATTTACAATATTTTCAGACAATGAAGACTAAAATTTAATATTTAACTCTTTCTGGTCTTTTTTATAATCTTCAGTGATTAATTTAGAATTTCATTAATTTATTTATTTTTAATATATGTTTGAATATGTACTCCATTGAACAATATAGTGTGGAGGAATTAATTTAATAATTTTCTCTTTTTTTCAGAATTTTAAAATGTCTCCTGTTCTTGCCAAAGGTAAGACGAAACAGTACATTTCTGTAAGTTGATAGGTGAGCAAACAGCGAATTCAGATCATCCATCCATCCATCCATCTATCCATCTATCCTTCTATCCATCTAATGTTGTCAAGTTTAACAAGATATCCATCTAACCATACTGAAACTTAATCTCTCTCTCAGTTTCTTTTCATGATTCTTTGGATGACACTGGTGGAGAAGACAGAAGGAAGGGTTCAATGGAATCACTGCACAGAGGTAACATGGAGGGCTGAGGTGGTCATAACTGTGAGGAAGGGTGTCCAATTATTAAAATACATAAATATAAAATAATTTATGACAGCCACCATTAAAGAACATGCCTGTTTTTCAGCAGCAGGCATGTAATAAAGACAAGAGATGGAGACACAGCTACCATTAGGAATTAAAAAGTAAGATTTACCCAGGTTTAATAATGTTTAATGCTGCTGTCTAAATTAATAACTCAGTAGCCACAGTAGGTTGAGACCTTGCACACAAGCTCAGGGGTGAAGGAGGTTTTGACCCGTCCTGTCCTCTTTTTGTATCAGATGTTGAAAATTACATTCACTTTTTCAGTAATTTAATTTATTCACCAACTGACTTTTTAACACATGTTAAATTCCGGCTGTTTTTTGTGTAGGTCAGTCCTATGTGCAGAGTGGAGGCAGTGAAATGGAGGCTCTTCAAGATGCCTACAGGCAGATCAGCCATGCTGTGGAAGATTCTGGTGACCATAACCACCATCTTTTATCTTTGGAAGTGAAGGGGAGGAGCAGCCCGGAGTCTCCACCTTTCTCACCTCAGCATGCCACACAATCACATAAACCTGCTTCTACCACTGAGTCAGGTCAGACTACAGAACTGACTTAAACATTTGTAAAATGAAAGTTTGGGGGACTGGACTGGACTGTAAACAGGAATTGGAGTAATGTTTGAAATTGTAGTTTAAGCTACATAATTCTTATATTTTGTCCTCTAAGAAGAGCTAATGTGGCAGAACCACACTGAAACTTAAGAATAATGTGACATTAGTGCCACTGGGGAAACACGGTCAAATCTATTCCTCAAGGGGAGATATTTTCAGCATGCAATATCTGATTGTGAAGGTTTGTGAATGCATGATAAGATCTATCTATTTAATTTTCACTTAAGGGAAATATTTCACATGCTTTTAAATGGATGTGCTCCTAATACATGTCATTGTCTGTTGGATGGAGAGTAATTTTAGTTCATTGATTCACTTGTCCACCTTTAGTTGTGTTGTTTAAAAATGTTGTTTCAATAACAACAGGATATAAGTTGTAAAATACAGCATGTTATGACAAAAAAAAGTTGAGGAATCAGGGCTGTTTTTAATTTTTCACATTTTCCACTGTGTATCTACATGTATTATATTACTGCGTCATACAGTTTCTTATATGAAAAAAAAACAACAATTTCAGGTTGAATTTGTCTATTTATGTAGATCTACCCACGGCTGAAGAATTGATGAAGCCCATCCGACTAGAGAAGGACCATTTTAGAGTCTTCACCCTTCAGCCTGTCAGGTATGGATGTCCAAACTTAATGAAAAGATCCCTAACTTACCCCTTGACTATTTTTAATTCACTCCTGACTCTGGAAACATCTTGAGGCATTTCAGTGCTTATAAAACTTTATAGCACTCTAAAAATTGAGCGACATTGTTGATTTCTCACAGAAGAAGCACAAGTTGGGGGAAAATCTTCAAAACAGTAACACCGACATGATGGAAACGTCACGTTTGCTATACGATTAACAGTTTTGGTGGCTGAATGTTCAAATATATATTTGGACAGAGCAGAATAAATAATAAATAAAATAAAATGTTACCAGTGTTTGAACCTTACTCACTGTGCCTCAGACACTTGTGTTTTGATAAGTAATGGGATGAGCAAATTATTAGCCATAGTAAATTTGGAGCACTTCAGACAGCTGAAACATGATTACCATTCAGTCAAATATGAACCTTCAATTAATTTATTTACCTAATTGATTTTGACCATAAAGTGCTCGGTTGTAATGGTGTGATTTTTTTTATTTTTTTTTATTATGTATCCTCATAGTGTTTTACAAGTTGATGAGGAGAGGACAGGGTCAAATCCAAAGCAACAAGGAAATACTGAGATAAAGAAAGTTCGGGAATTGACTAGACCTAAATCCAACTCCCCTGAACCTCCCAACCATGATCTGACAAGGAGCATCAGAGAGGAAGTGGAGAGACTCATGCGAGACCAGAGTGAACCCTCTCCTAGCGCAGAAACTGGCAAAGCAAAGAAACAACAGGTGAGACAAAACAAAACTTTCATTAGAATGAAACCACATAATTTAGTATTTATGTTGCAATCATATTTGTGGTGATCATTGCAAAGATGGAATACATATGGGCTGATGTTGGTGTTTTTTTACAAATTGCTCCAGGAAGCACTTTCCGCTCACATAAGTACACTGTGTGTTCGCTACAGAGAAACATAATCGTGACAGAAGCTGGAACATAACTGACTCCAATATTGGAGAATTCTAATGTTTCGCCAGCAAATACATGGACCACACTTCTATTAAGAGGATGATTTTCAAGTTTTACTACTCAAAATGTTATGCCGCTGCAATCAAAAATGAGAAATTAAGAGTTAGCAAACAAACTCATTAACTACACACAAACACACTCATTCAACATCACACCACAGTCAGTTCTATTTGTGTGCTGCATTACTATTGACATTGGTTTTAAATTCAAACTCGTCAGGTTTCACAGCTGAAGCCCATAAACAGCACCCCAAGTCTCTTACTTACCCATCCAATTTAGTTTTGTTGTCCAGCTCCACGTTTTTTTAAATAGATAATTGTAAGTCATGTATGTTGTTAAATGGGTATAATGAGTTGCCATAGCTAAGTTTCCGTATTGTGCACCCAAATGTGGCCCAACTCCCAGCCCAAAGGATGCATTTGTTTCATATTGGGTAGTCATCAGCACAAGTCTTGTATGTCTTTTCCCCAGGCAGCAGGTGGCTCCATGATTACTCATCGCTCAGTAACTTTAACAAGAAAACCAACAGTGGCCCATGCAAGAGGCAGGGCTGTGGAGCAGAGTAGAGCTGGTGCTGCTACTACTACAGCCAAACTCAAACCTGCTATAGTTCGCAACCTGAAGCCTGGATTCAAACCCACGAAGATCAACAAAAAAGATGACAGCAACCACACAGGTTAGATCGCACACACACACACACAAACACAATCACAATGTAAGAAGTCATCAGATTGGTCAAGTAGTTTCTGAATTTAAGTACTATTTTATTAGTAGAATTGAGACAAAAAGATAAAATTTGACTCAAAATCTGTATTTGACCATTAAGGTCTGTAATATTCATGCAACTAAAGCTATGCTCTATAGTCCTTATAATGTTTTGTGTGTCAGTGTTACACTGGATATGTTTCAACCAATGTTTTAGCCATTTGTCTCAAATCTAATGGAAAAGATACATTTCAACTTAAAGAACTGCAGCTGTATACAGTTCTACGTGATACTAATTCATTTTTGCAGGCTGCCTTGATAGCTTAATGATATTTTTGATATTATTTCATAAATCCCAATGCAGTAGCAGACTGTGTAATGCATATATCATGTGTGATATTGTGCTTTTCTGATTCAGTGGTTGTTCTGTATTTGCAGAGTCAGGGGTGAAGGTTAGCAGTGACTCAATGGCATCTATCCAGTCCTCAGTGACTGTCATCCAAAAGCAGATGGATGCAGCAGAAACCCTAGAAACCAGAGCTCCTCAGGAAGCCACACTGACTCAGAGCAATGTAAGAAAATGATTTTGTAGTGCTTCCAGGGTATCTAGGAAACCAACTCCTCGATGGCACCTTCCCCCATGTTAACCGAATACCTAACAGAATCAAATGTAGGGGGAATTGGCAGCTCCAAATTTTTGGAACAAGATGGAAAAGGTGACAAAGGAAATGTCAGAATGTGGCTTCACAGGCTAAGGTCAGTGCTCATATCTGGTTTCCAGGTGGATGAGACAAGCTCCTTGATGGAGGACGTGAGAGTCCAGCTGAGTCAGAGGGAGATGCAACTGCAGCTGATGCAGCATCACACAGAAGAGCTCAATGCACTTAAAAAGCAAAACTACGTACTACAAAGCAAGGTGCACAAGCACACACTCACACTGTAGGCCCTTTTTTTAACATATCTAATGTTACACAGATCAGCTGCCATCAATCAGAATTTGATGTGTAGAATTGATGGAGTCAACTTTCACCCTTTTGATACAGGAACTGTCATACATAATGTATTTTTCCCTGTTGCTTTACTAAGCACTATTAAGGAATATAATTGGTATGGCCTAGTTTGACAATTTAATACACATCATAATCACTAAGGCATCTTTTCTCCATCACCCAGCTTCGTAGTGCTGAGGAGCGCAGCAAGAAGAGGGCATGGATGGGAGCAGAAGATACCGTTGCAGAGGAAATGCGTCAGCTTGATAAAGAAATACAAGAGCAGGAGCTCCTAATAAAGGGTTACCAGACGGTTAGTTTCGCTGCATGACTTTATCTCTTTGTGATAGTTTTTTTCCAGTTTGGGTTAATGGATAAGTCGTATTCCTTTTGGTACTCAAATTTATTGTCTCAAATTTTCCACAAAGACCAAAACAATGCCATGAAAACCAAAAAACAACCACAATGATTTTTTTTTTTCTATTCAAAGACATGGTTTTGACAAATGATTACTTTAGATCTTAATAGAATGACATAAAATCTCCCCTCCTTCTCTAGGAAATCCAGGAAAAATAAATTTAATTAAAGTGTTCATTTGCATGCACAGTGCACGTACAGTATAGAAAGGATTTATTTCAGTCATTGTAACATCTTCATCTGTCACCAATATGCAATTTTTCTTTTATATTTATCTTTAAAAATCCTTTGACAGGAGAACGAGAAGCTATACCACCAGATGAAGGATCAGCGGGCCCAGGGTAAAGCCAATGAAGAAGCAATGTTTCATGAAAATCAGAGGCTGCTAAATGAGCTGGCTTTGACAAGGTGGGTTCAGTGAAAGTGTATAAATACTATAAATATATCACTCCATGTAAAAGTCTTTTAAATGTGGATTTCCACATATTTTCAAATAATTTATGCCTGATAACAATTATCAAGGCTGTTGATAATTATATTAGATTTTTTTTTAATTCACTCATTTTATGATATTGTTACCACCTTGCAACAGGGAGAAGCTGAAACAAATCCCCATACATGTGGGAAATGCGGTCTTAATGGATCAAACTAAGCGTATTCCAGAGTTGTTGGCTAATATAAATACATTTCAGGTAAGTACCATTATTACTAAAAAAATATATTTACACTGTTGTGCTCTTTGTCAGCTGCCTTGCTTATCATAGATATTGTTTTCTTCGGTCTGTAATCTGTGTTGCGTTTGTTTGTCATTAGTGCTATTTAATAAATTTGCCTTGTGTGCAGAGGAATGAGGCCAAGCTGTCAGAGGAAATTCACAGGTTGAGGCAACAAAATCAGGCTATTGGCATGGAGCTGCAACTAATGAAAGAACAGAGAGACCAGATTAATACTGTTGCCAATCACAACTCAGGTAACAAATGAGAGTAAATTGATGTAATTAAAAAATACACAGAATTGCTGTCATTCCTCAATGAACCATTTACGAACCACTGACAATTATAGATATTCTCAATCTTACCATTCAAGACGAGAGGCACAGAGAAGAAGTGGCTGCCCTGAAGAAGAAGCTCTTGTGGTGTGCTGAAAATCATCAGGTGATAGACAGAGATTCTGACAGGCTAAAAGCTGCGACAGCTGAGATTGACAAATTGAAAGAGCAGGTGAGAATTAATTTTCACAACCAAGAAGAATATAAACAGCCATATCTCTTATTAGTTGCATTCCTTCACTCATTTGTTTCGTTTCCAGGTGTTTTACAGTTCACTGTGATGCTGCGATAGCTGATCATAAGTTTATAACAAATACATGTGATAATCTATTCATATTGGTCATATAGTCAGATTCTGAGTTTAAAAATTGTTAGTATTGCTCAAGAGCAACCAGATCTATTTTAACTTGAACTGATAAATGCTGAGGGGTGATGGGGAAATTCTCTTTAAAGCCACTGGTGATATCCGTTGCCTTCCAAATGTGCAGTCTTTAAAGCGCACATTTGATAATGTGTAATCTCTGACTGTGATTTTCAGTCTTAGAAAATGCAGCCCTTAAGGTAGAAATCTGCTAAAACAGAATCCTAGAGTAATAATTTAATATTGCTGAGTAACTAGAAAATAATATGCTCTCTCCATTTTAGGTGAACAAATTGAAAATGAACATGGGGGGAAGAGGGAGTGAGCAGCAGAAAAAGACCAAAGAGAGAACTGAGGACAACAAGAAGATGCAGACGCTGGAACAACAGGTATAAAAAACCAAATCAAATAAATGCAAACTATTTGTAAAATTGTAACATTTCTCTTGTCCTTCAACAGCTATTTTTGATCTTTCCATTTTTAAATGTGGTGTAATTATATAGGTGAAGAAGCTTGAGCAGATATTGAGAAATAGAAACCCAAACTCCCTGCCCGCTCTGATCTACGCTGCAGCTACAGCTGACAATGTAGAGAATGTGAATGCATCTGTCAACCAACTCCTGGAGCAGAGAGTTCAGCGCCTGGAGGAAGAGTTAGAAACACACGATGAGGAGGCTAAGCTCAGGTTGCAGAACATGGAGCAGCAATACCACATGATGAAGGTACCATTATGGAAAAGTCTATATCAGCTTTCAGCTGTGTGTTTTCTCTTTTCTAATTTTATAAATGTTCTTGATGAATATGAATATGAGTATGAATTGGTCAAACATGAATAAACTGTAAACATTCAACCCAGCTTTGACAATGTGAACATCTGAGCAAATGCTTAAAACTTTTAAAGTCATATTCTCACAAAATCTCAGCTGTGAATTGATTAAGAAAATTGTGATGTTACGCTTTTACAATCAGACTACGATTGCAGTTTTTTTCTACTAATGAAAAAGTTCAGAAGCATGAACTTGTATGCTTTATTTATCACATGCTGATAAACCAAGAAGACCTTTTAATCAAGTGCATCATTATCCTTAAAGATAAATCATTTATTTATTTATTTATGTTACCATTGGAAGTTCAAAAAGATAAGTACATTATTGTTTGTGATTTTTCTGTGCATCCTGTAGCCCCGCTATGAGCAGCAGATCTCTGAGTTGGAGAAGCAGTTGGTCAGGAAGCAGCGATTGGAGGAGGAAGCCACTGCAGCTGTGACTGAGCCATTGCTTTTGCAGCTTAACGTACTGAGGGAAGAAATGCAGAAGACTAAAGAAAACCACCAAAGCAAGGAAAGATCCCTTCAAGATGAAATCGTGTCCCTACAGCAGCAGCTCACGCAAAAGGTGTGGTAGACATAACTTTTGTGCAAAGTTTGTACAAATATTCTAAAATTCCTAGTATTTGTCATGAAAGCAAACACAAAGCTCTATCCACACAACTGATGTGGTTTCTTAAGGGTATAGACTTGTATTCTATATGCAATAACACACTTCCATGACAAGTTCTGTTTACCGTCTAACAGTTGTTGCAAAGCTGTGTCTATAACACAGTACAGTGAAAAGTAACTGTAAAACCTGACTCCTGCAGGCTCGGCTCAGCTCAGCCCAAAAGCAGCCTGAAGCTGTCGTGGTTCACCGGCTGAAACAGGAGCTCACCGCAAAGACCCAAACCATTCAGAACCTCACCTGCACTGTGAAGAGGCTGCAGAGGGAGATGAGGAATATACCCTCTGTCAACAACTCACGTCAGCCGTCACAGTCTAAGCAAAATAAGCAGCATCCATCACCAGCTGATACGAAGCAGGAATGTGGAAGAGAAGAAACGTTTCCAACCACTCATGAGAAGGACTACCAACCCACTGCCTTTACAGGTGGGCATTTTCTGTTTTAGCATGCAACAGTTGAAATGTACGACAGGTTAAAAAAACTTTTTTTTTTTTTTAATATATATTAAAGGTGCGGTCACGCCCACACTGGTCTAGAAGGATCTACGTAAATGAGAGGTTGAAAGTTATTCTACATAAATTTCCGCCCATCCATAAAGATCTTAGCAAAGCAAAACAGTTAAGTGGGAAAAGCTTGGATCATCATCATATAGATTTGCTCATCATTTTAATGCTGGCAAACAGTAATGCAGGCCTTAAGACCAGGATGTCACGTCATATTAGAATAACAAAAATCTAAAGCAGTCTCACATAACAATAACCATTTATTCCCCCATTTCACTCTCTCTCTCGCTCTCTCACACACACTTTTTTCATTACTTTATCCCTCTTTTCTACCTCTCTCTACCCACCTCCTCTCTCTCTTGCTCCTGAAATAATGTTCTATGCTCTCCCAATCATTTGTGAGTTTTAGGATTAATTTCAGTTGTAATTAAGAGCCATATAGTTGAATAAAAAAATATGAGGACATCCTTCTGGGATTGCGTGGTTACGTACTCCATTCACTCTGACCATAATGTTGCGTTTGCACACTCCATTTGATTTATCTATGTCTTTTTATAGGGAGTCATATCTCAGATGTTCTGAAGGAGAATGAGGCTCTGAAGGAGGACCTGTGTCGTGTGGAGCTGCAGAATGAGCAGGAGAAGAATGCATTAAAAGCTAAAGTTTTACAAACCGAGGAGGAGCTTTGCAGGTATGTACAGGTAGAGAATAAAATGAAAGGTGAAGGATGATCACTGCGGTTGAATGTCAAATATTGAATAATAGCACACTTCTTGTGCTTTACAGCTCATTCCTTTTATTAGGCTGCAGTGTTGATCATTCACTTCTTTATTTTTTCAGGCTTTGTACATTTTTGTTTGTTGAACATTGTTGAAAACCGTGAAAGACGGTGACAATGAGGCCATTATTCACTGTGCAAGCCAAGATAGTAACTCTACACAAGAGATTTGTAGCTCTGGAATCACAGATGCAATTTGAGAAGCACAAAACGGCTCAAAAACCCACCTAGAAAGGCCAACAACCGCAGCTCAAACCACACGGACAGAACTGTCAACAACATTTGGATTCACCACAGCTTTGAAAGCAGATGCACTTTAGTGTCTGCACACTGTGACAAAGCTCCAGTCTTACAAATCCACCTAAGGATTTGGAGAAATTTTCCCGGCTGGTTTTTGACTCTGAGCACTTTTGCATGTGTTAAAGAAAAAACATCCCTCAACATCAGTTAGCTGTGGTTATGCATGCTTTTTGCCATTTTTCAAAAATTGGTCCTACACATTATTCTGGCATTAAAAGGTGTTAAAATGTATTAAATTTAACTTTCCTAAACTTGCAGAAACCCTGATACACCCCTGGTTTATGCACACATAAAATCATAACTATCATGAGTTACTTTTGTTATATACTTAATTGTTCTCTTATCCACATACAGTACTATAGAAGTTTATTTGGTTTTGAAAGCTGGACATACAGTATTACATAATTACGCTCCCGACACAGCCCACCCTCTTTCTGGAAGAAAAGGAAGAATTTCGTGAAGAAAATCTTGGCATTATGAGGAAAAGGCAAGTCAGAAAGATATCCACTGCTCAAATGGCCAGGGGTGCAAAAGGAGCCGCACATGGGGAAGCCAAAAATAAAGTCATGATTCAGCAAGTCCACTGTGATGTAATAAATCCGAGATCACACTGTGGAACATTTCAAGAAAGACTTGTGTATTAAACATCTTTACACTAAATACAAGAGGATATAGGTTGAAGGTCTAGTCTCAAGTCCAGTTATCAACATGTTACAATTTTCAGGCTTGGTTATCCCTTAAATATACTCAGGGCAGCAGACAAAGTCGCCGATAGCAGCTTCTTGGTGCACAAATGTGTGGTTACTGTTTTCATCAAATAATAGATTTTTCTGCAGAAGATGTTCGTAAATGGGTGATCAGATGGGATCAGATATGTTTTCCTTTTCAGGTTAAAGGAGAATTTTGCAGAGCAGTTGTCAACTATGAAGTCTGAACACTTGAGGTCGTTAGAACATCTTCGAGTGACCCATACCCTGGAACACTCCTCCTCAAAGGTTGCTGAACTAAAGAGTAAACTCGTCAGTCAGGAAGTACGAGCTCCCTTATCGGCCAGTTTCATGTCAGTGGGTTGGAAATAAATCAGACAAATATAACATTGTTTTCCATTTATTCGCAGATAGTGGTCAAGCACTTACAAGAGCAGCTGAAGCAGTTGCAGGGGACCAAAAAGGCCTTACAAATATCCAGGACTCGAGAAGACGCTCTGCAAAATCAAGTAAGTAGGTTTGTTACTGTTCACATTCAGGAGTTGGAATATTAAACAGTGTTATCTGCAATAGTTCTTGGATGTAGAGCAATTTATCCAAGGGATGGACAGAAGGATGGAGGGATAGCAAGCCGTTTGGGCTGCAGAGACAAATATATGAACTATTAGAGCCGCATGTTCCACTTTGGCAAATATTTGACTGTCCATTATTTTTGCTGTGCGTGTGTAGCTGTACAGAACAGCTCAGGGTTTTATATTGGGGAGGTGTAGGGAGTCAACTATATGGATCATTTTTGGCCCTTGATTTTTGCTATTTTGTTTTGCATTTAGAATTGCAGATAGAAATTTCCAGATCCTCATTGGGAAATCAAATCTGTCCGTTCCCATTCTGTTTAGCTGACAAAGCTGCTGCAGGAGCTGAAGGATGCTAAAGACGCACAGAGACCTGAGGTGAAACTCGCTTGCAGCCTCGAAAGGAAGATTCTCAACATGGAGCTGAGACACAAACAGAGAGAAAAAGAGTTGCAACAGGTACAAGTTGAACAGTGTAGAAACACTGAAAGACAGCCAATTAGAAGATTAACTTAACTTAAATTTTGGAATAACCTCCATCATTATCAGCATCATTATTTGTAGTAATAGTCATACATAAAGAGAAATGGTTTCATTCCTCTCCATTAGGTCATTGGTGGCTCGTGGCAGATGATGGAGGCTGATCAACTGTCTGAGTTGGACCACTGGAAGCGTCTGGCCCATGAAAAGAGCAGACAGCTGGAGGCTTTCAGCCTGGAGCTGGGCTCCTTGTTGGACATCATTCGACAGCTCCACAATCAAGGGGCGGTCCTCCCCTTGTGATTCCTAGCTGTAATAAACTTAAGTCCACCTTTCCAACTCTTCTCAAAGCACCTTCTCAACACCTCGAGGACATTAATATTACTATTTATCACTATTTATTTTCATGCTACCTATTTTGCTCTGAATAAAGATTTACCATAAGATTTGTAGAAAATGTGTTGATGTTATGATTACAACAACAGGACACCCACGCGGACACAGGGAGAACATGCAAACTCCACATAGAAAGGTGTGGTGATTAATCCACGGCCTTCTTGCTGTGAGGCAACAATGCTAATCATTAAGCCACCATGCTAACATACTGACAGAATGATTAGTAATTCTATAATAATGAAGAATTACAAATTTCTGTTGTTAACATCCAAAAAAATCTTTAAAATAGGTTTGTTTCAGGAGGTCCCTGATGATCTCTGGCCGTTGGGTCAAACTCACTCTCTCTTGGGTCATGTGAGCATTGTCAGTACATATGGAAAATATTTGGAATCAACGCGTAACAGCTCTGTCTAAAGGATCGGTGAGAATCACTGGAGTTTGTTTTTGGTGAATCAGATACACTTGTTGCTTCCAGAAATATTAAGCGTTACTCAGCAAAAACCATGTCTTCTATTTGAGATTCACAAACTGGCACATACCACATACACACGTCAAAACGGCATCAGACACAAGGTCAGAGATTGTAGAGAGGGGTAGATGGATAGAGGAAGGACAGGGCTGAGGGGATGACATGTGGAAAAGGGCACGTCGGAATCGAACGTGTGCCACTGCAGTGTGTAGCATGCACTCTACATCAACTGCTAGGGGCGCCCATCACCCTCATTTCCTGACTCTTATAAATTAGGAAAGTGTTATACTTAATAAAAGGATGGAGAGCAAGAACAAAGCAAGCTTATTGACATATGTATTTTGATGTTTGCTACATGTAAATAAAACAAGATATGAATGTGTATAGACACCACAAAAGCATGGGTAACATTCATGCATGTAAATATACCTATGTGTTTGTTCTTGTTTATAGCTTCATGTTTGTATTACTACCGCGAGAGGGCGCCACACAAATCAGCTGGTGGTTTGTCTCTACGTTTCAGACCAGAAAGGCTGATTGACGATATTGTCGATCGTCGGGCTGCCTTCGAATCTCTGGTGCCTTAACATTAGCATTGATGCTTTTACAGCCCATTTTCAGATACCCCACTTCTAGAAGAAAATGACAGACTACGCCGAAGAGCAAAGAAACGAATTAGAAGCCATAGAGTCTATATATCCAGACTCATACACAGGTTAAATTTCCTTTTATGTTGATAAAAAAGTAAGCTAGCTAGCTGGTAAAGCATGAGGACGGCTCGAGCATGAAACGCAGGTTAACTTTACTTTGGCTGACACTTTGAACAGACGTACAACATTGTGTGGCTGTTAATGCTGGCCTAATAATTTAACATGCTGTGTAAAATACACCCAATTTAACATTTATAAATGCCTTACTTATGTTCATTCATACAACACTGGACAGCTTGACAGTCGTCAACACTTGTTTTTTTATTTCAGAGTAAATTGATTATCCCAAACTTGGTAAACAGCATCGGTTTCATGTATCAGTGTTTATTTTTCTTAAAACCACGGTGATGTCAATGTGGGTTTTCATGTTATGAATGTGGATTTCAATGTCTGTCGGATGGCGAGTTTGCATAATATCCCTATAGAAAGTCCATTCAGTATCTATGTTACTCTTAAATGGTCTAACTTCAATGGCATTAAACCGCCAGTAAAACTGTCACTGCTTCTGTTCAAGTAATAATCATAGTATAAACGCAGATTCATTGCCATTGAATGGGATAAATAGATTGATAGATATTGTGCCAGACGTAAGTTACAATAATTGTGCTTTGTTAACAGGCCAGTGTTTTGTTTGCAGTGCTTTCAGAAGATCCTACCAGCTTCACCATCACTGTTACATCAGACGCAGGGGAAAATGAAGAAAGTGAGTGTCATAAAGCATGAATCTGCATTAACACAGTTTTGTTCTTAATGTCTTCAGTGCGAATTGTGGTCATGGGTCATCAATCACTTCTATCATCTGCTACAGCCTTTGAATGTGTTTAATAGGCGCTGTCTGATCATAAGTGTGAAACATTGTAAGGAAAGTAAAACACTACTTTTTTCTTTATGCAGCCGTGGAAGCAACGTTAAAGTTTACCTATGTAGAGAAATACCCAGATGAGCCACCCCTATGGGAGATCTTCTCTCAGGAGAACCTGGAGGACACGGATGTGGAGGCCATTTTGACCTTACTGCAGCAACAGGTCTGTTCATCTGGACTATATGGGATTTTTCCTTTAGTGTGATCTCTACCGACTAAAGAACTAAGATTTGGCACTTTTTTTTCCGTTCTACCTTCACTGAGGCTTTTGTTTGAAGATGAATTTAGTGTTTTCACTTTTACACATTTAACTCCGGTCAACCTGGCAGTACCTTAGAGTTATCTGTATCCTCTGCATTCTAATTAGATGTCAGTAGCGGAAGTCATTACGCTATTAAATCCCATCCTTCGTCGTTCCAAGGATGATCTTCATCAAATAGAAAAATGACAAGTACCTTTTTTCATGGGGGTTCACTGTCGATGTTCCAGGTACAAGTACCTTTTAAGGTTAAGTCACAACCAGTATTCAAACAGAGAGAACCAGAAAGATGTCATGTGCACCTCAGGGATGGATTTTATTTCATAAATGTGTCCATGCCGCACATTTTCATTCAACCCTTGCTACCTCTGACAGAGATCTGAACCTGGAATTAGAATAAAATCAGATGAAAGTCCCATTGGTCCCTGTTGCAGATAATTTTTCTAAATGAACTTCAAATCAAAAGTGTCGATTATCATAAAAATTAGATTTTTAATATCTGTGTCTCACGGATTTGGACGGCAGGCAGAGGAAAACCTGGGCATGGTGATGATCTTCACCCTGGTGACAGCTGTTCAGGAGAAGCTCAATGAAATTGTCGACACAATCAAAAACAGACGTGAAGAAGAACAAAGGCTAAGAGAGAAGGAGGCAGAGGAAGCTGAGAAGGTGGGAAAACTTTTTGTATTTTTACTACACGAAGTTTATGGTTATTAAAATCAGAGAAAAGTAATGGAATTTCAAGCCCGTGAAAAAAAAAAAATCACATAAATCTTGAATAATGATGCGTTAAGTTACAGCCTGAGAAGGAAAAACAAAAAATGACAACTCCATCCTTGTGTTTGTTGAGGATTTCTTTTATTTCACTTGTACTCCTGAAACTAGTTCTGAATTAATTATTCAATCCATGGTTTTGGGGAGGCATAAGAAGATCAAGCATAAAAAAATCCTGTCTATCTGTCAGCCTTTGCCCATTTTCTGTCTGTGACTGTCATTCAAAGGTGGCATTCCAGGGAACAGTAGTAACAATCGAAAACTTCCTGGCATGGAAAACAAATTTTGAGTTGGAGATGGCAGCTCTCAGGAGTAAGAAACAGAAAGAAGAGGAGCAGGCAGGAAAACCCAAACTCACCGGTAAGCTCTTGTCACATGGCTCCATGAAGACCTACATCATGTCACAGAGTTCATTATATACCCAACATTAAACAAATAACATTTTCTCATCAGGTAAACAGCTGTTCGAGTGTGACCACAACCTTGACACATCAGACATCCAGTTCCTGGAAGATGGTAAAATTCTGTGTGTGTGTGTGTGGGTGTGTTACAGTAGATATAATAGGATTATTAGATACATTTTGATACAAAATAATTAGTATGCAAACACTTATAATACCTGAGGAGGCAGGCCAATTTCAGTTTTTCATTAAATGTAAGTGTCACACACTAGACGTGCTTTTCTCCAACCATGCATAGTTATATCTACACTTCCCCGTAGTTCCCCATTATGATACTTTAGTAAAGCATTTCAGAGATAATCACGACACGCTTGCAGAATTTCTCTCTACCGTCTCAACCTCCATGGCTCTGGTTCACCTTGGGCTGCAGAGTTAATGATTAAAGGTTCCATGTTGATTTATTTCCATACTAAATGTTGGGGGGAACTGACAGACTATTATTTTGCAGCATAGACATTTCCCCCAAACTCATTTAAATGTCTCCAACAGAGAAGTTAACCTAATTCACAGGATACAAACTTTAAATTTGTAAGACCATCAAAGTCTAATTTAAATTTGAGAGTGGGTGGGAACCCTGTATTACTTAATGGAAAAAATCATGTTAAAATGTTAATTTGGCAAATAAATGTAGAAACCTTGAGCCTGACTCTCCTATATAATGTTAACACCCTGGTCTGTAGGGCTTTTCCAGGGCATTCCTGTATTATTTCAATTAGAAAATCAAAAAGATGTGAGGGTTAAATGGTGTTAAAAGCAGATGTAAACTTATTAAAAGCACCTTTGGGAATATGTACTACTGTGATTCCAAAGTTTGGGAAGTTGTTCAGCACAATGTGTGAGGAAACTTGAGCCATCTGGACCTGAGCCTTTCTTAACTTTGCTACATTTAAAGGCTGTAAGCACTAGGTGGTCGGCTGGTGTCAATATTTAAAGACAATCACTGTATCTTTTAACTAAAATCAAATCCTGTATAAAATAAATTTTGATGCTGCTTGAAACTTTGACCCAGTAATAATGTGCTTTTCCTCTCTCTTACACAGCCCAAGTTATTTGTTGTCAAATTGCTTAGCTTTAAAGGGCCAGTTAGGCAACTCTTTGCTTCTAGTGGAGATCAATTGGATTTTGGAATCCTGGATTAAAATATCTTTCCAATTGCAGGTGGAAACAACGTTGAAGTGGATGAGTCATTATTTCAAGACATTGACGACCTGGAATTGGAGGATGATGATCCAGACTTTGACCCCTTAGAGATGGGCAGTGATGAGGACTAAAACAAGAGCAGGACTGAAAATTGCTGAGGGAAGAGGACATGGACCGGGATTAACAATTGACCCAAAGGAAATCCCTTTGGTGTGATTGTGTGATATATTTTTTAAGACTCTGCAGTGGATAGAGGTGTATCTGAAAGCATGTATATACAACTAAGTGTTCATTAATACACCCAGTTTATTAAATCTACCAGACTAAAGCCAAACCAAACTCTGCTGGTGTGTGCGAGTGCGTTCCTGTCCTGCAACTAGTCTGTGTAACACACATTTTCACCCATATAGGGCAGCAGTGAAATAGCTTCCACAAATATCAATCTCCTCCATATTTGTCCTGTGTGAGTGAGTGATGACAATAATTAGTTTGGGCTATTAAACCATTGTATTTCAGATTCCATGCATGTGCCGATTTACAAACTATGGACTTGTTTACCACCATTTTGCCCATTTCTAGCAGACATCAGCTACTGGAACCAGTCCACACAAAACCTCAAAACCCCCGCTGACCCCTGGTACTGTCAACGAGGATGTGTCCAACTGCATCACTAGATGTATGTAGCTATCATATCAAGATGAGATAAATGTTCAATGTCGTCCTAACACAACTGATTCCAGACAGGCTCATATATTTCACAGGATCATGTTTAATTCACAGATACGAGTGTTAATTATATATTGTCCAAGTCAATCTTGCTTTCATTTGTACGAATTTTACATAAACACTGTCTTACTCTACACTGACCGCCCATTTTATATGATCATCCGTATACCATAGATTCATTCACATTCAGGAGCCAAAGAGGTTCAAGGATCATACAAGTGGCTTTGCATCTCATTTAACATTTACTGTTAATCAAACGTACATTACAAATGATCATTGACCAGATCATTTTGGACTTTGTATTGTGTTTAGCAATATTCCAGGTGGCCATGGGCATTATTTCACTGAATTAATGGTGTGAATGTTACCTCTGAAAATCACCTTGCAGAGAATTTCTGCTTATTTTAAGCCATCACGGTAAAAATCACCTTTGCTTTTTTTAACTTTTTGTTAAGCTTAACAGTGGTGAGCATATATTAATTTGAAAAGTCTACACCATCAGGGCTGTGCCTCATCATTATATATCAGGAGGAACACATTTAATTACATATTTTTCAATGGGTATTTGTTGATTGCATAGAATATTTCAAAATCCTATCCTTTAAAAACCAATACATGCATACTAAGCTGAATTTTTTTGGATGCATTGTGATCAAGTTGATGATTCAAATGAGTGGGCAGAATCAATAGGATAGGACACCATTGTCCCAATATACATGAAGCATTATCGGTATTCACCAGGTGAGGGAAAATGTGGAGGTGGGTCTTCAGATTATGGAATAATGTAGGACGGTTACTCGGAGTAGGAGAATGCTGATTAATGCTGATTCCAGTCTAATTATTGTGGATAGAAGACATTTAGGGGGGAAAATGTATTGCATCAATGAGTGACAAATCAAAGTTTTCACGTGCATGTAAACATGCTGCCTGTGACGTCTAAAAATGACGAGTGCTTTGCTGAAATGGTAAAATCAAAACATTTCTGTATTCTGATTAGTGCACAATCTACGGACAGAAGCTTTTTACCGCTTTTGAATTGAAAAAGTTGAAAAATACATGTGATAAGCGCAGCTACATTTTCTACAATCATTTATCATTACAATCAAATATAATAATCAACCCCATTGTGCTTCAACCTTGACCCTTCTGGAGTGAACTACAAATGTTAGCATCGGAACTGATGGTGCGTGAATGTTGGGCCAAGGCTTGTCATTTATCTAAGCTGCGCTTTGAGAGGCACTTGTTGACCTTGTAATCAGGAAGCATCAAGTGTGTTTGAATGCCTCAATCTTGGTTAATGTTTTACACGAGTCCACATTGTTCTGTAATTAATGTAGTGTTCTACAGTACATATGCTGAAACATGCAAAGACACTGGTATAATCCTTTAAGATAAGGAGAACAGAAACATTTGTAGCATAGTGGCGGCGTATGTGTGTGTCAACGCAAACAACCAATCATGTTGCGTCACTTGTCCCAGACAAAAGTCAGAGGAAAATCCTTCATCTCCTTCTGGAAGAGTCTGTCAAACCTCTCACTCTGAGTCACAGTGAAATGGTTCTTCCAATCACCGATGGTGCCTAGTGATGGGATGGGAGATGAAAGGAAATGTTTCTCATTAGCAGTTCTGGAAACAGAGCATTCATGTAGTTTATATTAGGAAGCTTAGTGGTTACAGGTGCCAACATCTTTACTTTCACCGAGGAGTTTGTTGTCTGGATGGAATCATGGGTCAGTGCACCTATGTACAGTATGTTGGTTAGAGCACCAACAGCCATGTAATTTGGCCTTTTTGTATCTTTTTTGGGAATTAATTCAACAAACATTGCGAAGGACACCAGCAGTAATAGCATCACAGAACCAAGTTTGCTCTTTCAGAGCCGGTAACATCTAGCACCTCTCCGAGTGTTCACCTTGAAAGGGATGTCGCTACGGCGTTTACTCATTCGCAGGGTAAACAAAAAGTGAGACTAAGTTTTTTAATGATCAAGACATTCTTTTACATAAGCCCATTCATTTGATCATTCACTTTATTTAAATGCAAAATTTTGATCTGATCTTTCATACATTCTAGCATAGGGGTGTAAAACATGCGTCCGTGGGTCAGAAACAGCCCACCAAAAGGTCCAATCAGGCCCGCTGAATGATTTTGAAAAGTGTGAAAATTACAGACGTCATTGCAATTTTTCAATAAGTTGCATTGCTGTTTCTTACTTTATTTATTGCAATTATATTTCTGATTGTCCATTAAGGCTTCCTCTGTCCTGAGGAGAGAATCTAATAATAATTTAAGTAGAAGTTATTCGGTTTGAACTGGATTACAACATATTTTCAATTAGTATTTTTCCTGACATAATTCAATAGTGATAATAATAATCATGAAACAAAGTGAAAATAATCCTGTCAAATTTGCAATGGTTTTATGGTTCAATGGTGGTTCTATCACCATTTTAATGTGGGAGTTTTTGAGTAATCCTGCTGGCAATCTGACTAACCAACCACAGACAGGTGAAAACATAACATTGCTGGCGAAGGCAACATGCCGTAGGCGCAAGGTGCACTTTGTGTGTAAATGAGGCATTCAGTACAAACACTAGTACCTTTCCTCATGAATGTTCCCTGGTGGTGGTTGAGCAAGTCATTGGGAACCAGTTCGTAGCTGGCCTGTGGGATCTTCTTCATGTTGCTGAAGGTGCTGTAATTCACCACATTGGTCAGCTCCTCGTCGGTCAACTCCTTACCCAGGAATGCGGCGATCTTCTCCACTGCTGACCTCAAGTCCTGGAAGAACATCACTAAAAGTGTTAATTAGTTCTCGACAAATCAAATAAATTCTCAGAGACAGATTACTCTTTGTGCAGGCCTACGCCATAAATCACAAGACAGCTATGAGATTCACAGACTGAAATGTCTTCTTCTCCTACTTGAATCATTTCTTCATAAGTGATGAAGAGGAAGTTCATGTCCTTCCTGTGAGAGTACCAAGTCTTAACATGTTCAAACCAGCTGTTCCCAAACACTGCAATGAATAATGCAAAATTATATTACCACACAACAGACTGTTAGCATATATCATGAGCTCTATTACATTGCAAACTTGACACACAAAGCTCTTTGTACAAATACGTGTTGATTAATGAACAGTTCTTACCATCTCCTCGCAAGAATTTCTCAAAGAAGTCTTCAAAATCCTTCGGTGTTTCCAGCATGTTTGCAACTTTGTGGAAGTGGAAGTAGGACACGAGGACATCCTTGGGGTTTCTGGCCACATAAATCACCTTCAAGGATTAAAGTCTACATATTAGTCTGGCACTGAACTGCAAATCTCTGCAAACTGTAGGACTGGCTTGTCCATTTACTTGTCTTGCAATTAAAAGCAGTAATTATATACACAGAGGAGGTTGTAACCATAACTAATAGGACGCCATCATTGATTGAATTATACACATTTAGTTGCCTTTGTCCTCAACATGACGCTTGTGATTAAAAGTGATTTAAAACAGCTGAGTAAATTTCTTTCATCCATCAATGCTTATTTCAATATAATTGCCACGTCAGAGTATTCCAGGATTTCCACAATAAAGTCATAGTATTGTGAGAAAAACTAGGCAAAATCATATCAAATTTTATGACTTCAATCTTATCACATTTCAACATTCTTCTTTGAAATATTACAACTTAACAACTTCTCAAAATCTTTGTTTTTTTTTCCTCCTGGGCTAATACAACTGACTAATTTCTGTCATAAATTATTTGTTATTTAATGGATTTGAAATATAGAGTTACTACCTTCATCAAAGCATGATTTAAGTTTTTTTGCATGCAAAGAAATATACTGACAGATTTGTTTTTGAGGTGTAGCACCAACACATGGTGAATTCTAAGTAATAAAAGAAACGCGTTTTGTTTTATAACTACTTAAAGTCACAGAGTGAATCGTCCCCTTGATACCTTGATGTCAGACGACTCTATAAAGGATGAACGCACGAGCACACACGCTCCTCCTACAAATTACATTCCATCGTTGCCAAATTTACAAATTAGTCTTTTTTATATCCAAAACCATTTACTTATGAGTGGTTGTAAACATCAAATCTGCGTTACTCTGCGTGGATTGGATTTAGCTCCAGAATCCTGCTTGTCATCCCCCATTAGGCTGATTGATCGATACATATATTTTGAGGCCGATCAGGATCCATGGATGATTTTGCAGCTGTGTTTTCCTTTCATTGATAAACTCTGTATAATTAGTTTGTGTCCTGCTTTGTCCCCATGTGTTCATGCCAGAATCCTCATGACCCCTGAAATTCGCATTTCCGTCTTAATGAACTTTTGGGTGTTTGCCATATTACAAAGTATGAACTCACAAAAAAACAACAACACTGGAAAACAGACGAAATAGAGAGAACAAAGCCAAGTATTCCATAATAAGATGAGCACCGCTGTTTGTTTTATTTGGCTCTAATGATGTTGGCACTCGTGATGTGCTGTAATAACAGTAGGGCCTTGAGCAAGATATCTAGACAGAGGATGAGCACTTGTCTTTGATGCCAATCATGATGAAGGTCTGCTAAATACTGAGAGAATTAGTGCGTTTTACAAACTGTGAAGCCATTGTTGTACTGTATATCTTCAATGGCATATTGGTGCCAATGTAGGTAAAAAAAAATTACAGACCAAATTTTTTGAGATTGTAAACTGGCAAATTTGCAAGAAAAAAACTTTGATATTCTCAGATATTATAAAGTTGAAATTTCACAAGAAAAAAAAATTAGGAAAATAGTGTCATCACACACACACACCGCAAGCTTTTTCTCTCACAAATTTTCAAATTTATGTCAGAGACTTAAGCGCCCTCATTTTTATTTTTATTTTTTACCTACAGTGGCCCTAATACACCAGCGTATATATAAAACTCAGCACAAAACAACAAAAATGTCAAACAGACATATAATTTGGCAAATTGCAGATAAATTTGTGGTGCACACTGATGACCCCAAAGGACCCCAAAGAATGTTTTATAGATGAACGGAACGCTGGCATTTCCTCGCTCATCTCACCCATAATCATCATATTTTTAGCCAAAACTCTGTCTGACACTTTGATTTTGTACTATTTGTTGATGCAGTAGGTCACAAGCCTCATCAGTCAAGCCCTGGGTCAAAGTAGGTAAGCCATAATTTTGAGTCATAAGCTCTTTAACAAATGATTAGGGTTATTAAATGAAGGAAATAATCATACAGCCTATCAACAAATTGTGTCTTGTTTACAAATTTGAAGAAATCAATCCCCGTACAATCAAACACATGAAGCTGGATCCTTTTTTTTCTAAAACCATCTTCTTCTTACTATTTATTTGGTGGGTGGCAGTTTTATCTGATTCATAAATTCTTCTAAAGCTTATCAGTGTTGTTTCTGGTCATTTTGTATTGTACTGATTACAAGCAGACTTAATGATATCTTGGGGTTTGCCAAGCTGGAAGTGGCACCAAGGCTGGACGGGGCAAACTCCAATCATAGACAACTGGGATATTCAACAATAAAAAGACAACAAAAGTAAATCGATTTGGTTGTGGAGATTCCTGGACGTCATATTCGGCAAACTTACTCAATCCCTTCACCAATCATTTATCAAAATTGTAGTTTGTTATTCATTAATCCATGTTTTCTGCCTCTACCTTTCGTCTCCTTTTCCCTGAGAGATTCCCCATACCCTCTCTTTATCTCACACCCTGTATTCTCTCTATTTATTCATTGTCTAGAAAGGCTTCAACTGTTATCGGCCGTCAAAGCATGTTTTGGCTATCCGAGCACTTACTTTCTCGTTGCTTGAATTTAGATTTCCGTGTTTATGATCCTCATAGTAGAAGGGAATGAGTGGTAAACACATTGATCAACTTTGTATGTGACAGTTTGCAGTGATTCAATGAATGCTGTGTTGGCCTCGTTTCATTTTTAGTGGGCCGGTATGTTGTATGTCAGTGAACGTCTTACGGACAGAAAGAATAATTTTTCTATTCCTGCTCTGTCATCTTTAATTTCACATTTTATGTCTGTTCTTCTCTAAATGCATAAATAAAAATTGATAATCGAGTCTGCCTTCCACTTGTGTTGCCCGTTCTAAGGTTTCTCAAGCTCAAACTTGAATTCCACAGTCATACAGTATCTTAAGAGTCTTAAGATAGAAGATAAGTCTTAGAATAATCTTAAGCATTCGAGTAAAAATAAGTATGTAAAGAAAAATCCTAAAAATTGAGTGTATTTTTTAAAACTGTAAAATACTGTGAAAGTGAATTCATTAGCAGGACCAAACTTTAGATTTTAGCTGTGGTAAAACACTGTTAATTTTACAGTAACATAATGGCAACCGTGCTAGCTCCCAGTTCTTAAATTGTTGGGGGGGTTTAATGTAACGGGTATATTGGTTACAGAGCAGTATTCTAACAACCGTACACAGAACTGACCTTGCCTTTCTTCTGGCTGAGAGCAGTTGGCATGAGCTCGTAGGACAGATGGGTGACATTCATCCTGGGTGAAGGTGCCGTGACGAATGCCTTCATTCTGCCCATGACCTCGATCCAGGGGATGAGATCCCCGTTGGAACCTTGTTCTGTTTTACTGATGGTTGCCACGTCTCCCTTTACCTCCAGGAGCAGTAAGATCTGCTGCATCCAGATCGTCCCTGTCAATCAGAGCATACAGCACCCTCCTTATTTCCATCTCCAACACTACTGGTACAGTGGCAGCAATCTGTGTTAGTACACCTCTCCTTTGTCCTGATTTTTTTCTTTGAGCCTTTTCCAGTCTTCACAATAGCCACTTGTCTATCTTATCATCTGATACTTTTGTGTGCTGGGAGACTGAGTCATTCATTTGCAAACGTACAGTTCTGTTCTTTTCTCTATGCTGTGAGCTGTGTCCTCATCTGTACTCCCAGCTGGTCATGGGAGAATAATAGTTGGTCTGATCTAAGCTTTTACAGCACTTCTCAAAATCATCCGCCTCACTTTTCCCTCACTGGTCACCAAGTAAGCGAGCAGGCCTGCTTTTCAGGAATTCAGAATGTTAGAAATGACTCATTAACTTACATGAGATACTAGATAAGCCCTCAGTGGGCTTATGGGGTGGATCCCTGAACAATACATCACATTACTGTACATCAGATATACACATAATGACGTATAATAATAGTAAAAATAACAGAGGAGGAAGAAGAACAAAAACAATCAAGAGTTGAACTTGTCTCTTATGTCTGGCATTGAACTTGTGATCGTCCTGTTTTTGGAAAAAATAAAAACTATTGAACAATTGAGGGAGCGGACTATGAACGGCTGTTAATACAGAGAATATTAACTTGATGAATATTGAGTATATAATATTATAATATGAATAAATACATTTATCAATAAATAAAATAATAATAATAATAATATAAAGAGTGGCTGGCAATGGGCTGTGTAGCTTGCATGTGACCTGAATATAGTTAATGAATGGAAAAACAGAGAATAATAGAATGCCTATGTTGTATTATTGAGTGCATAGAAATGTTTCCTTTTAATGCCTGTCTTCTTTGAAAATTTTGCTGTAATTTCGTTGATGTGTGGACTCCAGCGCAGTTTGTCGTGGAAATGATAGAAATAGGAATATTGTCAATTTTTTGTCCAAATTCAGACATAATTTGTTAATTTTGAATCATTTGGAGAGCTTGGCGAGTTCACTCTGTACAGTGGTAATGATGAAAAGAAAAGAAAAGAAAAGAAAAGAAAAGAAAAGAAAAGAAAGAATGTACTCCCACCTGATTTAGGGTATGTTACAGTGAACACATCTGTGTCTTTGATCTCCAAGTCGCGAATTTGGGCCACTTCATCTGGATCATGTGTCCCACTGATCAAGTTGAAGCCCTTGTGTGGCACCAATTTAGTGTTTCCGGTCTTAACGTCACTTGAGTCCATGGTAACTGGTAAGTCTATGAAAGGACACCACAGTTCAACTAATTAGCCCACATCTATGATAGTGTTTGCTTGGCCAATTAGATAACAATTCATTACAACTCCTTGGATAAATTATGAATGATTTGAATAAATCTCAAATCAGCATCAACTGTCATACAATCAAAATGCCAAAATGGACAAATAACTAGATAAAATTAGATTTTGCCCGCGTACTAAAAAGTCACAATATTCCAATACAACATTAAAGGAAATTAAGTTAAGTATGCATGTGTGGTCAATTTGGTGGATCAGAAGCGCGGTGCGTACCTGCTCTGCTCACTCTCCTGCCCCGGGCTCCAGAAACGACGTCCGCTCAGTTTACTACGATCTCCTCACCTCCGACAGCAGAAAACACTGAATGTGATCACAGTTTATGCTGTGAATAAGAGCCGGACGGCCCACCTACTTCCTTTTGTGGAATCACTGGAGATGCGCACCAAACTGTGCGTTTTTACGCACGGGGCGAGTAAGACAGAGCATCCAGTTCTCACCGCAGCAGCTCGTCTCCGCAAATAAACGAATGACTGGAGAGCAAGAAAATACGAGTCAGAGAGAGAGAGGGAGAATGAGAGAGAGAGAGAGAGAGAGGGAGGGAGGGAGAGAGAAAGAGATGAGGTGCAGCCAAACAAACTTGGAGAAACAGATAATTTTTATGGCGCACCTGTATGTTATCTATGACGGTAACCGCTTGCACTTGCCAAAGGAGATAAGATAGAAGATAACAGAAGATAGACAGACGATATCAACAATACGTTTGAAATCAAACATATGAGACAATTTGATGTGGAGTCAAAGCCCATACAATATAACTGCAATAATGTGTACATATATATATATATATTTACAAAATGATTTCTCCAAGTGACAGAAACTTTTTACCCTGAAATGGCATAAGAACAACCACTAGAACAAGTAAAAACTGTCACATTGTTTCGAGTCGGGTTAGAAATGAACATGTAGTCAAAATAAGAAATTTAAAAAAAAGAATCTCTGTTGAATATGTGTATTTTGTATGTATATCACTCATTAGAGCTGTGTTATATTATTTAAGTCATCTTAAAAAACTTAATGTTGAACAACTCAAGCACTTGGAACTGTCACGGCAGAAAATACTGTCCCAGTTTGAATCAACAGTTCCTCTCCTCCATCTCCACCATCAGAGACGACAAGAAAAGCCTGATTTACACTTCGTTGCACTGGGATTGGTTTTGGGTGTTTGTTGCATGTTTGTAGTGTGATGCTGCAGGTTAAGTGGCAATTCGACGTAGGTGTGTCTAATTGCCACATCTGCAGTTGATGAGCCAAGGAATATATTGGGGTTACGATCACAAAGACCACAGGGCTGCATGCTGGATTTACGCTGATCCTGTTTAATAACACACTGTCTACAATGACGTGATGCCTCTTTGCGTCTCTTTTGCTTTTAATTGGTTCCAGCACAGCTTATTTCACACAGTCACGCCTAAATTAATATCAGGGCTTCTTCCAATGGTTTCAGTCAGATTTGGATCAAACTTTTCAGATTGTGTGGCATTCAGACCATAACCTTCACTATCAAGTTATACTCAAATTATTATCAAAGGTCAACATTTCACCCAAATCTTGAATATACTGAGAGCATATATTATGGAAATGACATGAATACACACTGTATTTGACATATGTATAACTATTCTTATTGACACAGGTTTAGCATCAAATCTGGGCTAGAAAAACCATTTGAGTCTGCATAAGTCTGATAATTTTATACTACCAGCATTGTACACATAAAGTCAACAGCAGTTGAACTTTGTGTCCCATATTGTGTGGGCCGTTTGATGACGTCTAACATTACATAAAACCTTTTTGATCCTGGTATCACATGACGTCAGCAGCATGGTTGAAAAGTTGTCATGTGAATGTGAAAAGAGCATTGTTTTGTGTTCTGTGAAAGCCACAGTGGATAAGTGATTGGTAGTGAGGCTTGCAGCATGAATGTCCTCAGGGTGAGCGCGTCAATTTTACACACAAAGTGTCTGTGTGGGGTTCATCCTGGCTCTGTGGTTTCATTAAAACACGTGTTAGGAAGTTTAGGGGCATAGAGGGGATGATCATGAGTCCTCGAGCAAGACCCTGAATTACTCCCTGTGCCTGTGTATGTGTGTGAATGTGAGACTTGTAGGTAACTTTCGATAAAATGTATATATTTCTTAGGCATCAGACTATTGACCTGCTGTTGGCTGCCCAAGTTCCTGAGTTTGAACCCAAAAGATGCTTTTTTCTGAGGAGTTTTAGATTTTCTGCCACTTAGAAATTAGATTCTGCCAAACATAGAAATTAGAGAGATTTAACAAAGGTCAACAAATGTAACATATTCAGAATACATCTTTATGAGAATGCCACGTTCTGTATTGCCTATAATGTAAATGTTGCACCATTGGTTACACCTCAGTATTAGAGGAGGTAAAGTATTTTTAATGCTGTTATGATTGATGTTGTCTAGAACATTATGTACTGAAAGATGACATGAATGGATTAATAACATGTGAAATACATTTTTATTGTTTATTCATAATAGAGGGAAACTGTCAAATGTATGATTTACGCAACCAACATTGTATACCACTCACACCCATGCTTAACAAAATATAATAAAGGGACATTTCAAACTGTCATTTGCTAACTGAGCAGGCTGCGATGATCACAAAATAAAGGTGATAAACCCTTATTAAATTGTATTTGTTTGTTCTCTCGGATACTTGATCCTCTTCTCATTCAATTCTATAAACCACAGTTTAAATAACAGACACCTGATAGCTGCTAAGTTGAATTGAGGTTACTCATCGCTGTTTCTTTACATTTGCTCTGACAACATCTTCAAGGTGGAACATCACTCAAAATTACGTAAGTCTTGATGACAGTGTGTTGCCATTGACAGCACAAAGGTAATCACTGCGGGAGAAGCGTGCTGATTTGAGGATATATTGCCTTTTTCCCTGGTAATTTTGTGTGTGATTAGTAAGGATGACTTCTAAAAGAGAGAATACTCTGCTGCCCTGATATTGAACTCTTGGCCATTGGTATGCGTCCATATTATCTCCCAAGAGAATTCTCTTCCGCCATATTGATCGGTGTTTACATTCCACCGTCAGCTGACGAGGCAGTGGCATGTGACACAATACACGCCACTGTCTCCAGGTTACAGACACAACACCCGGAGGCTTTTTATCACCATCAGTGGGGATTTTAATCATGTTAAATTAGAGCCTATTCTCCCTACTTTCCATCAATTTGTTGACTGCACCACACGGGAAAATAAAACATTGGACCTCTTATATGCAAACACTATAGACGGATACAGTGCCACTGCCTGCCCCCACTTGGGAGATCAGATCACAACCTAGTCTTGTAAACACCTCAGTATGTCCCTGCGGTTCAGAGGCTGCCTGTCTCCACTAGAATTGTGAGGAGGTAGACTCAGGAAGCCTGTGAGGTCCTGCAGGACTTCTTTGAAACGACAGACTGGGATGTGCTCTGTGAACCACATGGGGGTGACATAAATAACATCACGGATTGCATTACAGATTACATCAACTTCTGTGAGGAAACCACTATTCCTACCAAAACTGTACGCTGTTTCCCCAACAATAAGCCTTGGATCACCAGCGACCTGAAAGAGTTGCTTAACAAGAAGAAGCTAGCTTTCAGGTCTGGAGACAAGGAGGAACTGAAGTGGGTACAGCGTGAGCTCAAGGGGAAACTGAGCTCGCGCTGGAGAACTGAAGCTGGAGAACAAACTCCAGCAGAACAAAAGCAGGGACGTGTGGAGAGGTATGAGACAGATCACAGGTTTCAATCTGAAAGACCACCAGCAAGGGGGCAGCACGGACGAGGCCAACAGGCTGAACCTGTTTTTCAACAGGTTCAGCACTGCACCCCCAGCAGTGCCCCCACACACAATAGCAGTTCTCACACCCCCTCAGACGCAAACACATCCCCCATTATACCACCCCACCCCTGAACGACAGACTGGACTGGAGTACCAATGGCAACGCTGTGTACAAGAAGGGGATGAGCAGACTCTATTTCCTGAGGAAGCTCAGATCCTTCAATGTGTGCAGCAAGATGCTGGAGATCTTCTTCCAGTCTGTGATTGCGAGGACCATCTACAGTGCTGTGGTCTGCTGGGGGAGCAACATCAGTGCTAGAGATTCCAACAGGATCAACAAACTCATCCGTAAGGCCGGGACCATCGTAGGACAGAACCTGGAGACATTTGAGTCAGTGAGGGACAGGAGGTCACTGAACAAACTGCTCTCCATCATGGACCATCATGGACTATCATGGACCATCCCTCCCATCCCCTCCATGACACTCTAGGGAGCCAGCAGAGCTCCTACAGACTCCAACAGATGGTTACAGAGAACGCTTCAGGAAATCATTCCTACCGTTCAGCATATCTCTGGATAACAGCTGATCTCTGAGTGACAGGTGAACACTGTCTCATCTCTGTGTGTCTATGTGACCGTTAATATAAACTCAATACAACATGTTTGTTCTGTAACACATAGACTGAACATTTCATATCTCCACTACAATACTTTGTATTATAAAGTCCTTTTATATTCTCACATTGAGGATATTAATGTAGTTAATCTGATGTTGTCGTTTTTTTGTTTTGCTGCTGTGATGAAAGAATTTCACCTTACGGATGAATAAAGTATCTATCTATCTACCTATCTATCTATCTATCTATCTATCTATCTATCTATCTATCTATCTATCTATCTATCTATCTATCTATCTATCTATCTATCTATCTATCTATCTATCTATCTATCTATCTATCTGTCTATCTATGCTACGTCTATAAGCAGGATGAAAAGAAACTGGATTCTAGGTGTACAAAGGGGATCTTCGTAGGCTAGGCTAAATATAGTCCAGCCTATAATGTGTATTATCCTGAGACAGGAAACGTCCTGAAACATCGGCTGGTGAAATTCATCACCAAGAGCAGCACAGATAGCCAGACTCAGACAGACCGTGACATGGTGGACGACAGTCAGAGCTATGAAGATACACCACCAAAGACTAAAATAATCCACCAGAGTCAGGGACAGACTAAGGAGGAGACAGCTCAGACGAGTCCGATCCAGACAGAGAGTACTCAGAGAGAACAGGGAGAAAGGGAACGGAGGAATCCCACCAGAGAAAGACCAGCTCCAGACTACTTAAAGAGTACCAATGTAGAGCTGAGTGATAATGATGAGAGTGAAAACGTAGATTATTTCTACAGAGACTTATGGTGTTCCTAAAACATCCAGAGAGGCTACGGACTCAAACATATGGGCTGACGCAATGAAGGACGAGAGGAACTCTGACTGAAAACCAGACTTTCACCCTCACCACACTGCCAAGAGGCAAACAGGCAGCAGGAGGTCTCTGGGTAGACGCAGTGAGAGAGAACCCAAATGGATCTGAGACTTGTAAAGCCACATATGTTGCAAAAGGATTTACTCAAGTGGAAGGGACGGACTGTAAAGAAACCTTTTCACCGACAGCTGACATGACCTCTGACAGAGCTCTGAGGCAGGTGGCTGTACAGGAGGGTCTCACCTACACCAAATGGAAGGGAGGACTGCCTACCTCCACGCTCCGATGGACTGGGAGGTCCATACGGAGCCACCGGAAGGAAGGAAGAACACTTAGTGTGTAAACTAAATAAATCATTGAACGGTTTAAAACAGTCCGGGCGTAACTAGACCATGTTACTGCACGATCACCTTACAGAGGACGGTTTAGGACAAAAAGATGCCGATCATCGTGTCTACAGCAGAGAATCTGAGAAGGAGAGAGTGATTCTGTACAAGACCTGACCTGAGTCGGGTGGTGAGTAAACGGTCACAGCACCTGGAAGAACCAAAGCAACAACATTGGACTACAGCAGAACACCTACTGAGGGATTTAAAAGGGACCGGAAACCAAGAAGGACACTTCCAGAAACGGGAGGAAAACCCACAGCCTGAAGGATACAGTGATGCTGACTGAACAGCTGATCAAAGCGATAGGAGCAGCACGACCAGATACTGATTCAGCCTGACTGAGAAGGGTCCAGTTACATCATGGAAGAGTAGGAAACAGCCAACAGTGGCACTATGGACCTGCCAGGCTGAGTATGTGGTACTAGCAGCCACTCCACAGGAGAGTATGTACCTGGTACAGTTATTCAAAGGAATAGATAACAAGCACGATGTACCAGTGAAGATACATGAGGACAACCAGGGAGGGAAGAACCCGGTGTGTAGACAGAGAAGGACACATGTTGATATAAAGTATCACTTTGGACGGTCTGCACACGCAGAAGGGACAATATCTGTAGAATGTTGTCCCAGTGCAGACCTGGTAGCTGATGTCCTTACCAAGACAGGGACAAAGAGGGAGTTCCAGAGGTTCAAAGGGTTTCTGTTTGGAGAGTAAACTGAATTGGCAGATGTCAAATGTTCTTAACACGTCCAGCATGTCAAAATGTTTGTTATTTCTGAGCCTTGTATTATTATTTTTTGTATGAACGTGTCTTTGAGGGGGACTGTTAAACACGTCTGATCATATGTTCAGGACAAAGTCCTGTTAAACACGTCCGATCATATGTTCAGGACAAAGTCCTGTTAAACACGTCCGATCATATGTTCAGGACAAAGTCCTGTTAAACACGTCTGATCATATGTTCAGGACAAAGTCCTGTTAAACACGTCCGATCATATGTTCAGGACAAAGTCCTGTTAAACACGTCTGATCATATGTTCAGGACAAAGTCCTGTTAAACACGTCTGATCATATGTTCAGGACAAAGTCCTGTTAAACACGTCCGATCATATGTTCAGGACAAAGTCCTGTTAAACACGTCCGATCATATGTTCAGGACAAAGTCCTGTTAAACACGTCTGATCATATGTTCAGGACAAAGTCCTGTTAAACACGTCTGATCATATGTTCAGGACAAAGTCCTGTTAAACACGTCTGATCATATGTTCAGGACAAAGTCCT